>VDFB02326526.1:0-13632 GCA_007258455.2 Sequoia sempervirens
CTCCCTCCCTCTCTCTCTCTACTTCTCCATCTCCCTCTCATTTTCCTTCTCCCTCTCCCCCTCTCTCTCTCTTTGGTCTCTCCCACTCCCTCTCTCTCTCCCTCTCTCTCTCTCCCTCTCTCTTTCTCTCAGGTTTCTCCCATTCCCTCTCTCTCTTCTCTCATGTATCTCTCTCTCTCTCCCTCTCTCTTTCTCTCTTAGGTCTCTCCCACTCCCTCTCTCTCTTCTCTCATGTATCTCTCTCTCTCCCTCTCTTACTCATTCTCACACTCTCCCTCTCCCTCTCAGGTCTCTCTCTCTATCACTCTCTCTCTCAAGTCTCTCTCTCTCTCACACACACATACTCTATCTATTTTTCTCTCTCTTGATCCCCCTCTCAAGTCTCTCTCTCTCCCACTCTCTCTCCCTTTCTCATTTCCTCTCAAGTCACTCCCCCTCTCTCCTTCTCTAACACACACACACATTGTCCATCTCCCTCTTAGGTCTCTCTCTCCCTCTCTCCCTCTCAACTCTCTCTCTCTCTCTCTCTCTCTCTCTCTCTCTCTCTCTCTCGAGTATCTCTCTCTCCCTCCCTCTCTCTCTTCCTCCATTTCTCCCTCTCCCTCCATCTCTCTCTGTCCTTCCCTCCCTCCCTACCCCTCTCTCTCCCTCTCCCTCTCCCTCTCCCTCTCTCCCTCTCTCTCCCTCTTAGGTCTCCCACTACCCCTCTTTCTCTCTCTCACTCACTCACTCACTCACTTTCCACCTCCCTCTCAAGACTCTCTCTCTCTGTCCCTCCCTCTCGAGTATCTCTCTCTCTCTCTCTCTTCCTCTCTCTCCCTCCATCTCCCCCTCTCTCTCCTTCCCTCCCTCTCTCCCTACCTACCCCTCTCTCTGGTCCCTCCCACTCCCTCTCCCTCTCCCTCTCCCATTCCCTCCATCTCTGGCTTCTCTCTCGGGCCTCCTCTCCCACTACCCCCCTCTCCTCACTTCTACTCCACTTTCCACCTCCCTCTTGCCTCTCTCCTCTAATTCTCTCTCTCTCTCCCAGGTGTCTCCTTCCCACCCTAACTAGATAACACACACTCTCTCTCTCTCTCTCTCCCCCCTCTCCCTCTCTGTCTCTCCATCCCTCCCTCTCAAGTATGTCTCCCTCTCCCTCCCTCTATCTATCTCTCCCTCTCTCCCTCTCAAGTCTATCCATTGCATGCAAAAAAATCATGAAAAAAGACTTCGCATGTGAAAGTAGTGAGCATTTGATGTTTCAAAAATGAAAAATGAAGTTAAAATGATTATAATTATTTTTTTGTGTACAATATAGAAACACCACCTACTCCATTACGTAGATCTCTCAATTACCTTTCCAATGCCTGTAAAAAGTCAAAATTTTGATAAGAAACACAAAAGTTGTGCCCATTTTACTAAAGTGTGCTTTTTAGGCTTTTCAAAACGGATGAAACGGATATCCATTTTGTTTCATCCATTTTGTTTGCATAAATTGATGAAAATTAATTTTGAGAAACAGATATCCATTTCGGTTTGGTATTACCAAACCAAAAGGGATATTGTGCCCAACCCATACAAAAAGTCAACATTTTCTTTTGCGATTTCGATGAGTTAAAAACCCTTTTTTTCCTCATTGCCACTTTTTGGACCCCCATGATCTTACACATGCCCAACAACTGTAATGTTTGATGAAGACCAACCACCAAACCTTTGTAAGCAATCAAATAATGAACTTAGAAAGTAGAATGTGTCAAATATGTTCAAGAAGATCATTTGCATTCAAACCACTATTATCATCACTAATTGTGTGCAAATGTAGAAAGAGGTTGTAAAATGTGTCCTTAGAAATGATGGATGGTATATTTTGCTAATTCACAATTTTGAAGGGAAAAAATAGTACAAATAATTTGTAGTTTTATCTAGGGAGGGAGGATAGTGTTAGAGAACATAGCAAGACAATGCAGTTTTCAGAGGTGTTTGATAATAACTTGTTTACAAGTGTGGGATATGACATCAAAGGACACAAAAGCACTCAGAAGAGCTGATTTCCAAGTCCATGTTTGTGGAAACAAAGTAGGCAAGGAAGTAAACAACATATGCCATAATTTATAGGCATGAGTGCAAAGCCAAAAGGCACGTTTTATACTTTATTAGATATTATTCTTCTATTAAACTCTAATTACTTAGCATGTAGATTATAGTTTTAGTTTAATATAAAATGTCATATTCGTTATTTACAAAAGATGATAATACTTTATTCAAACATAAAAAATGATGGTAAATTAATATTTTACATACTGCATCGCATATGTTACTAGCATAAACATCTTAGATACATTTGTCTAAAAGATACCAATAGATATCACCTCAATGCACCTATTATTCTGAATAACAATTTAAATATATGCACCTCGAAAATGATATCTCTAGACGTCTTTTAAATAAATGCATCTAAAATATCTATGCTAATTGAATTAACAATATTATTAAAAATATAAATAGTTCCTAAAAAATATATTTTTATAAAGTAAAAAATAATATTAATAATCTACTAAGGGTGAGGTCTCATGAAGGGCTTTGAGATCTATTTTGAAGGTGCAAGGGGCCCTATGAGGCAAAAAAAGAAAATGCTATAGGATTAATTAGAATCTGTTATGCCCCTACTTTTAGATCAAAAACTTAAAACTAGTGCAAAAGTGATGGGGCTAAAAATTGCCCCACTAGCTTAGACTTTTTTCTACCACTTGTCAATCATATGAAGTTTTAAAATTTTCAACAATTTTTATTTTATTTTATATTTATTTAAGCTGCTGAATTGAATATGCAAAATAATAAAATTCATAAGATCATGAGCTTAGATAAATATAAGAGCTTAAATTTTTAAGCTTAAACTATGATACAAAATTCATGAAACCACCTGTAATAAAAAACTCATGAGACCATCCACTTTAAAATAATCTTAAAAAATTTGAAAATTTTTAAGCCGCCCCTCCATGAGACCCCACTCTAATAAACTACGCCGCATAAAGACCTGCCCTAATAACTTGGTCGTCAAGGAACCTCCGCTAACAAAGATAAATTGGCAAGTAAAAGACTGCGTTCTAGCCTGTGTACATTCCTTCAAGAGATATCTCGTATCATAGATTTGAGGGAAGAGTGAGCATAATCGTGAGAAACTAGGGTTTCGTTTTGATGAGCAGTATTGTCATTAGCCAAGGATTCATCTTGATCGGTCGGTTCAACAAAGTAGTGATAAAACAGGGTTTGTTTTCAATTGTTAAATTGCAGAATGGAGGTGGATACGAAAAATGGAATGAAGAGACTAGAGTACTTATCTCTACTTTCTAAGGTGTGTGAAGAGCTTGAAGCGTACATGGTGCCTGCAGATAAAGTTTTAGCCGAGTTTATAACAGATCTGGGGCGTAACAGCGAGAAGGTCGAAGATTTCGATTCTAAGCTAAGGGAGAGTGGTGCAGAATTTCCGGAAGACCTGCTAAATACCTTGTTCACCATTATTCATGCAATTCTTGTTCCTTCTTTCAAACGCAAGAGAATGAACAAGGAAAGAAAATCAGAGATTTCGAGGCTTTCTGTGCTCGACACAGAGAAGAAAACTGAAAAAGAGTCAACAGCAGCAGCAGAGCGTCATGTTTTGGGGGTTTACACAGTGCAGGACTTTTTGCCCATGAACAAACCCTTCTCCCATGCTTTAAGGCCCGATCCCAATCTAAGCAGTTTAAATAATTATAGGGCGCCCCCTTCACTGTCGCGGATTACAATTGTGGAAGAGGAGGAGAAAGAAAAGGAGAACCTTCAGCCTCTGAAGAGGAGGAAAATGAGCTCTTCTGAAAGATGGGAAGCAAAACAACTGACTGCAGCGGGGTGGATGCCTACGAGTACTTCTCCAGAATATGAAGAAGAGGAGGATGATGCTGGAATTGAAATTGAATTAAATGAGGAAGAGCCTGCTTTCTTGCATGGTGAAACACGCTACTCCAAGGATATGCCCCCTGTGAAGATTGTGAAGAATCCAGATGGTTCACTTCAGCGGGCAGCCATGACGCAATCAGCACTCTGTAAAGAGAAAAGAGAACTGGGAGAACGACAGCAGAGAATAAAGTTGGATTCAATCCCCAAGGATTTGAATCGACCATGGGAGGATCCATTGCCGGAGCCAGGAGAAAGGCATTTTGCGCAGGACTTGAAACATGTATGCCGTTCGACATACGCCATACCTGAGTGGAAGAAGGATACATTTGGAAAAGCGCTCAGTTTTGGACAGCGCTCAAAGCACTCAATTCAAGACCAAAGGCAGAGTCTTCCAATCTTCATGCTCAAGAAGGAATTGATCAACGCAGTAAATGACAACCAAGTTCTCATTGTTATTGGAGAGACGGGGTCTGGAAAGACAACTCAAATAACCCAATTTTTGGCAGAGGCAGGCTATACGGCCTCAGGTAAGATTGCCTGCACTCAACCTCGTAGAGTGGCAGCTATGTCTGTAGCAAAAAGAGTAGCAGAGGAATTTGGATCTAGGTTGGGAGAGGAAGTTGGTTATGCAATCCGATTTGAGGACTGCACTGGGCCAGACACTGTGATCAAGTATATGACTGATGGTACACTATTCAGAGAGCTTTTAGTAGACAACCGACTTTCACAGTATTCTGTAGTCATGCTGGATGAGGCTCATGAGAGGACAATTCACACGGACGTGCTCTTTGGGCTTCTGAAGCAGTTGATCAAACGCAGACCTGATATTCGGTTAATTATCACTTCGGCAACCCTAGATGCCGAAAAGTTCTCGGGATATTTCCTTAACTGTAATATTTTCACCATTCCTGGAAGAACTTATCCTGTAGAAGTATTTTATAGTAAACTACCGGAAACCGACTATCTAGATGCCGCATTGCTCACAGTACTGCAAATTCACTTGGAAGAACCCGAAGGTGACATTCTTGTCTTCTTAACAGGACAAGAGGAAATTGACACTGCCTGCCAGATTCTGTATGATCGAATGAAAGGACTAGGGAGCAATGTTCCTGATCTAATCATACTTCCAGTATATAGCGCTCTTCCAAGTGAGATGCAATCAAGAATTTTTGAGCCTGTTGCTCCTGGGAAAAGGAAAGTGGTTGTTGCTACCAATATTGCAGAAGCTTCACTCACTATTGAAGGAATATATTATGTCGTGGATTCCGGATTCGCCAAGCAAAACGTATACAACCCAAAGCTTGGATTGGAGTCTCTGGTTATTTCTCCCATTTCTCAAGCATCAGCCAAGCAACGTGCTGGACGGGCTGGGCGTACTGGTCCAGGCAAGTGTTATCGCCTTTATACAGAGAGTGCATACCGTAGTGAGATGTTGCCTACCACTGTGCCAGAAATACAGAGGAGTAATCTTGGACTCATAACGCTGAACATGAAGGTCATGGGAATTAATGATCTTATCTCATTTGATTTTATGGACCCCCCTTCCCCTCAAGCGTTAATAGCTGCAATGGAACAGCTCTACAGGTTAGAGGCTTTGGACGAAGAGGGACTTCTAACTAGGCTAGGTAGGAGGATGGCTGAATTCCCTCTGGAGCCCCCTCTGTCAAAGATGCTCATTGCTAGTGTTGGTCTTGGCTGTAGTGATGAAATTTTAACCATAATAGCCATGCTTCAAACTCAAAACATTTTTTATCGGCCCCAGGAGAAGCAGGCCCAATCTGATCAGAAGAGGGCAAACTTTTTCCAGGAAGAAGGTGACCACTTGACTTTATTGGCAGTGTATGAGGCCTGGAAGGCTAATAGCTTCTCAGTTCCCTGGTGCTTTGGGCATTTTCTCCAGTCTAGGTCTTTAGGGAGGGCACAAGATGTCAGAAAGCAACTGTTGATGATCATGGACAGGTATAAACTGGATGTTGTGAGTGCTGGAAAGAACTCTATGAAAATACAGAAGGCAATTGCTGCAGGGTTTTTCTTCCATGCAGCTAAGAAGGATCATCGGGAAGGATATCGAACTATAGTTGGAAATCAGCCAGTCTATATTCATCCTAGCAGTGCTCTTTTCCAACGCCAACCTGATTGGGTGATTTATCATGAACTCGTTATGACTAGCAAAGCGTACATGCGCGAAACAACTATTGTTGATCCAAAATGGTTAGTGGATTTGGCACCGAGGTTTTTCAGAAAAGCCGATTCTAGAAAATTGAGCAAGCGCAAGCGGCAAGAGTGCATTGAACCTCTCTACGACCAATATCATGAACACAACTCCTGGCGTCTCGGCAAACGTCATGGCTAGTGGACTTTTGCTCATGAAAGGTTTATAGCTTTAGGCGAATACTTATTCTCACACGAGTAATGGGCATACCATGTTTGTGGCCAACATTGTAAACCAATCGACTGTTATATATCTGGGGCAGAGGATTGGAGAAAATAGGGCGGGGAAGAAAATGCGTGGGAGGCAAAGAGGAAGTGAAAGGAAGAAGTACAGGTGGTCTTCCCTCATTGTTACTCTGCCCTGTTCCTCTACACATCATCTTAAGATCTTAGACAGTCCATTCACATAAATGTTTCCAAGGTGACACAAAAGCAGTCGATATTCTTTATGAATGCTTTTGGGTATTCTGTATATTCTCTATAATATTTGAAGGTACTGGAAAACAGGAACAGTTGAAGCCATAATAGAATGCTAACTATTCTAACATATATTCTGCCATCATGGAGCTGTATAAAGATTATATTTGTGCTGTGAAACTGTCCCCCAGTCCATGTTTGGATAAAAGAAACAAAATATTACTCAAGGGGTTATACTGGAGGCTTCATATATAAGTTTCTTTTTGGTCTACGATTTAGAAGTTCAGGTATTTATCTTGTATTGTCACTCTGCCCTGTTCCCCTACACCTAACTTCAGATCTCAAATAGCTCATTCTCATGACTGTGTTCGAGGTGACACAAAAACAGTCGATAACTTCATTATTGCTTTTGGGCATTCTATATATTCTCGATTATCTTTGAAGGCATTGGGAAATGGATTAATTGAGACTATATTAGAGCTAGCTTTTCTAACATATATTTTGCTCTATAATCATATATATTCTGCCATCATCGACCCGTCTAAAGATTATATAATATGCTGTGAAACTGTACCCGAGTCCATGTTTGGATGAATGAAACAAAATATTAATCAAGCGAGTATACTGGTGCCATCCCATCTTCTAAGTTTGTAAGATTTTGAGAACCAATGGAAGGATTATGAAGTTAGTATCTATATTATTTTAGAGATTCGTCCATATTGAATTACATTGGAGTGGAAAATTACATCTTAGACCAGTCCAGCAACAACATATTGCTGACTCTTACCAAAATTCCCATAAGACAAAGAAGAGCCTCCTACTCTGAAAATGTTTTCTCTCAATCGAAGAGGTTCATGGAGCATCAAAATTGTGAGTATGTAATCAAGTACATCACTAATGATGATTTCGTCATAAACGTAAAACTATGATTCAGAAAATAAAATACTAGACTTATCATAAAACTACAAAAATAGGTTACACCAACTGTACGTGCTATATTCATTTGCAATACAAGATTATCCCTCTCAGGCTTTGAGTTGTTAATGCTAGTTTGGGCCTTGAGCGCTTTGTTGCTGCTTCTAGACAGGTCCCTTCCCTTACTCGACAGGAAATTCTCTGAAACAGAGAGCCAAGTTGATAAACAAGTAGATTCCAGTCTGTAGATTGAGCTTGTGTGGAATGATTACATGATACATAAGAGAGTCTTGTCCAAAGGGCTGATAACATGTAAATAAATTTGTCTTGATTGAGATAGATCTTAGCATTTTGTGTGTAACCACAGACTTCTTTCCCTGCTTGATCACTCTGAATTAATTATTTATTATTAATGGAAGGATGAACGGAATAGCTTGTTAAACAAATGGAGTTAGTTCTTCTCTTACAAATTTTATGTAGTGAATTTTAATTTTCTGTACCAAAGTTTGAGTTCTATTATTCTTTGATATTATTTAATCTATGTATTCACAAATAAAGAATGATGTTTCAATTTATTTCTGTAGTTAAAGATCTTGTTCAATAATTTCTGGAATTAGTGGGTTGTTTTTATAAGGAAAGTGCTTTTGACCAGAGCTATGAACTGGAGAGATTTTGAAAGGGCTCCAAAACCTTTACATCAAAAAAGGCTACAACACGAAACAAAGACCCACAAAAAAACTGGCCTTAAGACAAGAAAGGCCCCAACAAACCAAACAACAACACTACAGCAAAGAGACAGCCAACACAAACAGCAACATAGCAGCAGATAAATAGCCAACACACTCAAAGAGGTTTGAAGCCAAACCTCTCCAAAGAACTCTGAAGCAAAGTCTGACCCGGTTGGGTCGTCCTATAATTCTTTGAAGAACCAATTTCAACCAGAGGACAAGCATCTGGTCTACTTTATCTCCCTCAAGTCCCCAACAGAATCCAGAACAGCTAGGTCCAAATCCTTACCAAAATTTTAAGAAGAATCAGGAACCAAAGGGCACACAACAGTAGACTTTTGCTTGTTCAATTAGAGAAGACCTCTTAGTTTTTCCCATGGGGCTTGCAACAGTAGAGTCCAAATCATTTTCTTCAAGACTAGCCTCCAAGTTCCTATGATCAGGAGGAGGAAAGATCCTTTTGGACTGAATATGGAGCTTATCCTTGATATACTGGCATGAATGAGAAAAATGCCTAGCTCTATGGCAAAGAAAACAAACCATTGAAGATGATTCATAATGGATTTTCTACTCCCAAACACCCAACATGGAGTGTAACTTAATAGTATTTGGTAACAACTTATGTGTATCAACACAAACACAAAATATGGCAAAAACCAAGCATTTCATGGCTTTCGTGACCTTGTCAATAGCTAAAAAACAACAAAGAGCATTAGCAGTACTTCTTATGATCTTTTCATTCCAATATTTCAAAGGGAGCCCTGGGAGCCTCACCCAAATAGAAACCTAGTTAGATTTTTCCTTGGAAGCATCGAAAATAGTAGTCCATCTTTTCAAGTAAATGACAGATTTGCCAAAGAACCAAGGCCCACCTTGCAAGATACAGTTACTCTCCTCAACGGATTATTAATATAACCACATGATCCTATTAGTATTGGCTATAAGCTTATCAGTTCTTATTTATTTCTGTCACAGTAAGACGGACCTTGCCTGGGATAAGAATGTGATCAATTATTGGATCTTTTTGATAAGTGTTTCCAATTGCAACCAACCACCTATTTGTAGATGGCACTGATAGATAGTGAACCAATTGTGTTCCAATTCTGAACCGACTTGTAGATGGATATTTCTACCACAAACTTCTGCCATTAAAGGATGATAGGTGCTGCTTTGTCATTATAGGAGTGTCATTGGGCAATGTTGTCTAATAAATCATAAGTCTTATCGTGTTTCTGAGTTTATGGAAGAAAACTTAATGGAATGATGTTTCTTTTGCTTTGTGGGTCATTGGCATGTCTTGTTGATGTGAATCAAGACATCCTCAAAGAATTGCTTGTATACTTAATATCAAGGTTGCCGCGAGACTGGTACTGGTACTGGTACGGGAGAGGTACCGGTACCGGTACGACATTTTTTTGAAAATAGGAGACAGGGGGTACTTGGAGACGCCATTTTTTTTTTAATATAAAAATTAATAATATATAGAAAATCTGAAAATATAATGACATTGAACTTTCAAAACAATAGCAGTAGTAAAGTTTAAGAATGAACATAACTTTAAAGTTTAAATACACAAAATTGAAAATTCAAATCCAAATTGAAATGCCATTGTCACATTGTGTCAAAGAGACTAAGAGTAAGAGTCAAAGAGTTCATACTTCAAATTTCATAATCATAGTTCCAACTTCTAAGTTCACATTTGACATTACATATTCGATTACATATTGAAATTCAAAAATATTGATAGTTCGATTAGCTGATATGCAAACAAAAAACAAAAATCAGAAAGCTATCTAATATCATATCTCATATCATCTACACCACATCAATATCATCCATGTCAAGGTCCTCTGCTGGTAGTATAACTGGGGGTAAATCAATAAGGCCATCTGGTTCAACCACTTCATCCACTATGGCTGCAACATCTTCATCAGGTGAAATTTGGTCCCATTTTGCTGAAGGACCCTCATTGTATGCAGGATCTACATGAGAGAGAAGGCGAAGTGAGCTATGAATGTACAGCAGGTTCTCTGCTTTCTTTGACCCTAATCAGTTCCTCTTTAGTGAATGAATAAAACCATAAGTACTCCAATTTCTCTCACAAGATGAAGAGCTAGCTACTTGTGAGAGTAATCTTATTGCAAATGATTGCAATTCAGGTGTTTCACCTCCATGGTTCCACCACCACTCTATAGGGTCTTTCTTTGCTCGCATATCATATAAAGCTTCCACGGAAGAAAAGTCACCATGCCCACGTGAAAACTTATTCCATTGACTCCTTATAACTGATGCTTCCTCACCTCGGCCATATATCTTTTTTATTGCAGCCCAAAACCCCTTCATTACCTCTCTATCCTCATATGGAGCCCTCTTATTGGTCTCTTGTATATTATGCCATTTAGGATTTAAGGCATGGGCAGCACAATGAAGAGGTGTGTTAAGTTTGTTCCATCTTCCATGTAACTTATCTTCTATCAAAGGATATAGTGAAGGATCTTTTGCATCTGTTATTTGCTTAATTCTTTCGCACATGGAATCTATTTCTTCATAAATTTCCCCCAAACATGGCTTGTCTGAATCTGCAAATTTGATCACCTCACATATGGGCTGAATAAAGTCCACAACAAATTTAACATCAGTCCAAAAACGGTCATCAAGGATCATACCTCTCACCTCAACTGCATCATTTGATGTAGATTGCCTCCAAGCTGCCCATGCATCACTAACAACCGTGGAACACAAAGCACCTTTCACTTCACAAAGACGGTGAAGAAGAATAAAATAAGAAGCAAACCTTGTATTAGCTGGTTTGAGAAGCTCCACCTTGGCAAATTTTCGATAAATAGCTTGTGTTTGGTGATGGTTGCATATAAACATTTGAATTTTTCTGCCCTTTTCTATGAGAGCTGAAATCCACTCAAACTTGCCAATATCTTTGAGTGCATTATTCAACAAATGCACACAACATGGTGTCCAAAATATATGCTTGTATTTCTTTTGCACCAACATGCCTGCTGCTTTACAAATAGGGGCAGCATCTGTAACAACTTGGACTACATGTGATGCCCCTACCTCCTCAATGCTGTCACATAGCTGGTTATAAAGATACTCTGCATTTTTTTCATGCCCCAAACAATCCAATGCCTTCAAAAAATAAGGCCCTTTGCTGCATGTTACCATGATATTAAGTAGTGGACGGTTTCTAATATCCGTCCACCCATCCATCACAATGCTACATCCTTCTGAAACCCACACTCTTTTCAATGGTGTAGTTTGTTGCTCTAATCGTATTTTTTCTTTATCAATTAGAGTAGTGCGAAGCTTTTCATACATAGGTGGTTTATATCCAACTGGTGCATTGTTGATTGCTTGGACTATCTCTGTATAGAAAGGTGATCGAGCAACATTAAATGGTATTCCATTGGCATAAAAGAAGCGTGCAATTGCTGCATCAACCGCTTCTCGACCTTGCACATCAAATAATCTGCCAATGGGGTTTGAGCTACCAATGTGTAGCCTCTTGTGAGAACTTTCTGCTGCTACATCTCTTGAAGAAACATCCACCTCTACCTCTCTATTGTTATTCTGATTTTGATTTGCAGCAGTGTTTGTTGAAGCGTGAGAGCTCATATTAGAAACTTTACCATTAGCCCTTTCTTCATCCCTCACAGCCTCATATCGTTCCACCTCATTTATACAAGGATCAACACCTTTTCTAGGTATGTGAAGAAAATGAGCCCTCACCCTCGTGTAAGTACCTTGCCATGACATTGGGCATAATTTGCATGAGCTCGTGGATGTTCCACCTGAACCTTTCGGCCCCTTAACACGATCAACATACTTCCACAACGGATACAAGCCTTTTTTGTTTCCCCCACTCGACATTCTTGATTCAATGATTCAAATTCTACACAAAAAAAAACTAAATGAATCAGCCAATCAGGAAGGCCATAAAAATAAAAAAATAAAAAAATAAAATGGTACAGATCAGCCTGTCTATGAACAATTGAACACATTGAATAGCAACAGTTAACTTAGCATACTCCTAAAGGACCTGAAGGCTATAAAAATTGGCAAATGCAAAGTCTTTATTAATCAATAATCATAATTCACTCGCTTGGATTTGACTGTGACATGAAACTTAGACTCATGATTGATGATACTCCAAATGCAAGGAAGCAACTACGTCAGATTGAAATAAGATTTCGGGGTCTGCAACTATTACCAAACATCAATGGACATTGGACAATGACTGAACATTGAAATTTGAACAACAGTTTTGACTCTGAGTTTTGAGTTTACAACTTTTCAGATTGTTTTATAAATAATAAATATTAAATTTATTTAGCATCACCAGTAATCTCCACAAGGGCATTGCCCCTGTTTAAAATTGTGGCTGTATGCCACGATTTTAAAAAGGGGCAATGCCCTTGTGGAGATTACTGGTGAATAATCACATTGAGAGCCTCATTTTGAGTTCAAGTGAAGTCCAGTACCAATAGAGTAAACAAATACAAAATCTGAGAATTATGAGGATTTCTTTGATAAATATTAAAGTATTAAAGAGTAAGACAATTCCTTGTGAATATGAGAAGATGGGTGCAATCCATCGACAAGAATACTGAATAGTGCTAATGATATTTGACATTTGTTTACAACTTTACATCATTATTGGTGATCGACATCGCCAGTAATCTCCACAAGGGCAATGCCCCTGTTAAAATCGTGGAATACTCTCAGTATTCCACGATTTTAACAGGGGCAATGCACTTGTGGAGATACTTAATCGCCAATCGGTAAACCCAGAACCGTAATACTAATCAGTAATCACTAATAGTAATATTAAATAATTAAAAAAACGCAAAACCTTGCCATTCAAGTCTTAGACCATTAAAGAAAACATACCCGAGTCAGTGAGTTGATACGCAGTGCGCACTCTTCAAGTTCTGATGGACGATTCTCAAATGTCAATGCTTCAAAGTTATATGATTTTACCTGTCGTCGCCCTCTTCCTCAGTCCCCTGCTAAAGTACCGTCGCCAGTGCCGTCGACCTTTCTTTTGCGTAAGTATTTTTAAAAATTATTAACTTTTTGTGCCTTAGACGTGCGACTTCTGACGGGAGACGCGAGAGACCTTGTGGGAGATGGCGGGAAACGTTTTGAGAGTCTCCAAACTTGAAATGGAGTCTCCGGGTGTTGGTGCAGTGTCGGAGACGCGTCTTAGAGGGGGGGAGACGCGTCTCCCGGCAACTATGCTTAATATGCATTACTGTACCTATTTATTCCATCCTAATTGCTGATATATATGCATACGATGACTGCTACTAGACAACCCACGGTCACCATTAATAAGTGCAAACTGCATAAGTTATAGCCATCATAAGTTTAGGTTAGAGGTTGTTGCAGCTGTGACATCTTGAAGGGGCAAGGATATGTAAGCTTAGCG
>VDFB02326527.1:0-57890 GCA_007258455.2 Sequoia sempervirens
GAAATGGAAATAGTATGCAATCTATGATTTTTCACTAAACTAGACTAGACTCATGCTTTTTTGGATCTAAAAGTTTTGAGATTTGGATTAAGGTTTGCACTCTATTTTCCCAGGTTATCTTCTACTGAAACCTCTAGATTTGACCTACACACATGAAAAGAGGGAAAATGTTGTGTTGTATAGGGGCTTTCCTAATTCAAACCTCGTGTTGGTATTTCTACCTCCATGTATAGTGATTGATGATGATCAAGAGTGCATGCCCTAGGTTGGGAAGAGGCCAAAACAACAATAATTGACTGAAAAGAATAAAGGACAAATGATAATGTTACCTTGATGTGAAAATGCTTGAAGAAGAGATGATACACACAAGTTGATTGATGGGTGCTTTGAATGCTTAATATACCGTCAAAAGGTTAGCTCACATACACCATAGATTATTGAAGCTAGCATCTAGAGGATAACTCAATAATTCTCCATAATTTCCTTCTAATTGATCTCCCTCTCTAAAAGTTGATTTCTAATGTTCAAAATGAAAGGAAAACATGTTTATATATGCAATTTAATTAATCCTTTTGGGTAGGGGCTGGCCTGGGGTCATTTTCAAATCATGAAAGGTCGCCAATCAAAATTTCAAACATTCAAAAAATTGCTTTTTTGTCTAGGGTGCCCTACACCCTTGACCGATACTTTTTGGCCCGAATTTATAGGGATGATAGGGATTTAAATTTATTTTATTAATGTGGCCCCAAAATTGGTAAATTATTATTATAATGAATGTTATAGCAAAATAGGGTTTCAAGGTAGTGTGAAATTGTCAAGGGTGACAATTTTCAATGCTACACTTGTATCATGCGTATGTCTTCTCTCATGTCTTTAGCCTCCCTTAATATATCCTTTCTTGATTCCCACTTTACTAACACTTTAGCTCTACACATCCCCTTGTACTTGATCATAGTCTTGAATTATACCATCTTCTCTTTCTATTAATCATATCTTCATTAGCCTTTCCCATTATCCCAACTTCACTTGTTCCATTGGAACACATACCTAATATTTATAGATCATCATAGACTCTTATACCACTTTCTCTAATGATATTTCTTCTCCATTGTATCTTCCATATGGTATACCTCCTATACCTATCCTTACTCGATGATTATTATTCCACTATTCCAACCCTATTATTGTTTTGTTTCCAATAGGCAATGATTGTGATCCACGTTGTTCCATTTATTCTTCTCTCACTATATATATCTTGGATACATCTATGGATGATGAGCATGGATTCACTCTCCATTTTAATATTTTTCTTTAATTTCCTACTATCCTAGATCCTTCCTCATGTACCTTTTCTTTATTTGTTTTATGTGACTGGCTATGATATTCTACTTTCCTAGTTTCTTTATATGTCAACTTGTGTATTATTTGTTTTCTTCTTCTCTCCCACTTTATGGGTTCTATTCATTTTTATTCACATACACACTTAGGATCTACATTTCTCATATTACACATTTGTGATGTCTTCTATATGTCTTGATCACTATGCTTCTAGATCTTATTGTATCCATGACCTATATTTTCTTTTCTCATGTTTGTCATAATTACATAATTATCTCTTAATGCTTATCACTCCCATGATACTATGCTTATTAGTATTATATTTTATCTTATTATTATTATTATTATCTCTTTTTAATACTTTATCATTTTATTTCATGCTTACATAGAAAGATAAAAATTAACCCTACCTCCTATGCGTTTAACACTTACCTAGAGTGAGTTAGATTCTTTCCTTGTACCCACTAAATATAAATCAAATTGGTGACAAGAAAAAAGAACTAAAATTAATTTAATCTAATCCATGAAAGCAAGTAGAAGATCTATGCCATCACCTCTTTTTTCATAATATTGAGGATTGACTTGTAAACCCATTTTCATTTATCGTGGGCTAAGGGAAAGTAACTTAGGTAAGTGTAAGTGTTTACATTGGGTGTCTTGATTATGGGGTTGCAAGTGTTATGTAATAAGATGATTTAATTTTAATAATGGTGTCAACCAAGGATTGTTTGTGGGTTTATTTTGGAGGGAAAGCAAAATAATTTGAAATTTGTATATTTAAACAAGATAGAGTTTGAGAGAACACATGTTTGTTTATCCATTGATTTCACTCAAACAAATTGGACACCTTGTGTTTCTATCATTGGAGATTAGAGGATATAAACCCATTGAATTATATAACTTGTTAGTAGATGAAAACCCTTGAACTGATCACAAAATATCATATAGGTATTATATTTGGGCTTCCTTGATTTTTTGTTTGGGTTGCTCCTACAATGCCTATTTGTTTGAGAGTTAGGTGGTTCTCTTAGTGCCTAGGTATTATAATTTTATTTCCTATAGACTTGGCCTATTTTTATAATAACATTTCTATAGTTGTTCTTGAAATTTATTGCAAATTGAATTATCTGTAAGTGTAATTCCCCCTGTAATAAGAGGATTGACCCACTTTGGGAATTGTTGTCATTTATCCATTTTACAAGGGTTTATCATTCATTTTTGCATATGTTGTTAAGTACATTATCTATTGCAATAGATTTGATTTGAAATAATATTTAAAATTTGGTTTATGGTGGAGTTAAATCAATTAGAAATATACAATATCCTTAATCGAGGATATTAGAATCTAGGAATTAGAAATGTGTAAATTGAAAATATTAATGAAAGGAATATACAAAATTATAGTGTGTGGGCCTAGAAATTGGTAGATCTAGAGGCAAATTTAGACTTAGAAGGAAAATATATTGATATGGTGAAGTTATAGATGTTGTTAGATGATTTTGATAGTAATTTGGAATTAATTTTACGCTATCAAGCCTAGGTGTATCTCTTGATGCTATTGATACATATAAGTGCCCCTCCTTAGTGCAATTAACTTTGATTTGGAGGCTCTACCACTTTTAGGGATATTTTTTCTAAAAATATTTGTTATTCTTGTACTTATAGAACTTGGATGACATTAGATCCCAATAGTGATATATTCTAATTTGAAACTTTGGGAGAAGAAAGAAAGAGTGTGTTGTATAAGGAACTAACTCATCCAATTCCTTGGTACGTGTATTCCAACCTCAAAAATAGTATTGATTGGAAATGGTAGTGTAGACATCCAAATTTGGACACTTAATTTATCCAAATTTATCACTTTTCGTCTAAGCATCCTCTTATCCGAGTTAATTAAGTAATATTACTATTATTTAATTAATATCTTTAATTCTGCCAAATCCCTAAGGTATTTAATTAATAATTAAATACCTTACCCTCTAATCCTCCTTTCATCAAATAAATTAAATAAATAATACATTTATCTAATTTTCACATGTCATTTTCATCTAATCCTAATCCATCTCTAATTTCTTCATTAGGGATGTGCACATGCCTAATCCTTGATTAGGATGTGTCACATCCTCCAACTTTACAAGTTGGCTTTCTAATCCTCATTTATCTTCTAATTACGATTAATAATCTTAATCAAGACTTTGGTCAACTCTTTCCCCCAAGGAATTTTTAATTCCTTTTTATTTATCCTAGATTCCCTCTTTGTGAATTTTTAATTCACATTATTCCTTCCAAGGCTTCTAGAACCTTGGACTTGTCACAATCTCCATGTGTGACCAAGTCCCACCTTTTTGACCCACCTTTATCCTTTAGATTCTCCTAAGAATGTGAATTTTTAATTCACATTTATGTTTTCAACCACCTTCCTTTTCCCATGTAGATTTTTGAGGAATTCCAAAATTCCTCAAATGTCCCTTTCACTCCCACTTGGGGACAAGAAATCCCTTTTTGTGGAAATCTTCTCACTCCCCAAGGTGCTTGTCCTTCCTCCACCTCATGTACCTTTTTGACACCTCACTTACACCTCATCTTCTCTTGGCCACTTCACCATCGACATGTCAAGATGTGAGGGCTTGTGGGTTCTCAACCCAACATAGCCCTTCATCTTGACCTTGTTGGATCAATCTTGACCGTTGAATTCTCTAGAGAATTCAAATTCTTCTATAAATACCCCCTCCTCAAGGGCATTTTAGAACACTTTGGATTTTCATAACTACATGCTGCCAATTTACATTCTCAAACACTTACCACCATCTAGCTATCCATTCTAATCACTTTGCACATACAATCTTGCATTTAGTCACTCAAGAAACTATCTAAGGAGCACACAAAATCATCCCAAGCAAGGGCCAATCAAGGAGACATCAACAACAAGGAAGGTGAAATCGTTTGTGTCTTGTTTTATCTACTTTCCTTCTTGTTTTATCACTCTTTTGGCTAATCTTGAGGTGTCCTTAGTCTTTTATCACTTGCATTTTTAAGTTATTTTGCACATTAGAGTAGGATAAAATTCTTAGGATCACAGGTAGTGTGTGTGTAGACCAAGTAAAAATATGATGGTGGTGTGTTCAATAATGGTGGCCACAAGATCAAGTTCCCTAGGGGGTGAAATTAACACAAGTGTTGTGTGTAAATTGATGAGGGGAAGGTTTGTTGAAATGATCACAAGAGGGTGTGCAAGAGGGTAAATGTTTCAAATTTGTCTATGGTGAGGATAAAGGAGGTTTGTAGATTTGGGAATAACTATGAAAGGTGAAAAGGGTTTATAATGGATCACTAATGAAATATTAGAGTAATGGATGTGAACAATAGAGAGAGGGAAGGGGAATGATATGAATTCCAAAAATTTAATGCTAAAAAATGGCTCTACAATATTTAATCTTCAACATTTATCTTGTTTCCCTTTCTTTGTAATGACTTACCTATAGATGACCTATATGTGGGAGAGAATAGGTGGCACTAAGTTTTCACAACCATAAGTTACAATTGACTGGAGTGAAAAATGGGCTTATAAATAAACCTTCACTAAGTTTTTGAGCAAGTGATTGTTGAAAACATAAGAATTTTTTTGGCATGGAGGAGATTTTTCTTGCACTACTTGCATGGATTACTATGTAGTTACAATGATGGAAGTTGCAGTACAATGTATGATCTATTCATATTCCATGTAGGTGTACATAATTTTTCCTTTCAAATTCATGCCCCCTAACAATTTTCCTTTACTCCAACTACTTAGATTTGAGCATTTCAATCAATCTTAGTGGTTTGGCATTTTGGACGCAATTATAATGTCATTTTGTTCCAAGATGCACTAATTTTTTCAAGGTTAAATATCTCAAAAAAGGATAGGAAGTCATAAACTTGGTACTTTGATACCATGTTGGAGTTAATTTTTGAACCCCACAACTCTTAGAAATCACCTACAACCAAAACACCCATCACAATGAAAAAACAATTGATTTGCTATGCAACCTGGAGAATTGAATTGATCCAAAAAAGCATTTGAATAGGATTTTGAATTAATGGATTAAAGGATTATTATAATGTACAATATTGAATACTTATAAAAGGAAAAGGTAAAAGCCAATTGTAGATGAAATTCTTGTTGATGATTAAATTAGATTATGACAAGTGTCCTCATCCTAGATGCTTTGAGACAAAAAAACACGACCTAAAAATAGAATGCTCTCCTAAGTTTAGCTTAAGTGTAATAAAGTAAAAAGGGGATTTAATTAATAATTAATTAGTTGATTTTCCTACTTTACTCTAACATAGGAAACATCAAATTCCATTTTTCAAACTTGGACTCCTACATTAAGGGCATATATGTCTTTAAATGTTGATGATCCTAGATTTAAGGAGATAGGTTTCTAGGTTTGAGGCACTAACAACATTATTTTTAATTATAACAGATTAAATTAGGTGGAAATAGAATTAAAATATATTCGATATGGTCACTAAAATAGGTGTACATGCATAAGGTGGAGATTTTGAAGTAGGTAATTTATGACTTTATACCATTTTATTTATGTTCACATGCCTATCTTTAATTTGATTACATTAGCCACTAGGTCCATCCTTGCTTTATGATTTTTCTATACTAGGGAAAAATTTCCTTGATAATCATCACAAACCCAATTGCTCACATACTTATGTTATGATACATATTTACATTTTGTATGTATTTACATAATTATTATTTTGAAAACACGATGTTACATATGGGATTTGCTACATTCTTTTACGTATATCATTTATATTACTTTGTTTTTCATTTTTTTACTGTCGAATTTCTTACACATAACATGTGCAAGAAATTGGAGGGGCATATATTATTAGTAAAGCTCTTCTTTTTGAGATTTTAGGTAGTGAATAGAGCTACATATAGACTTATCAATATACCTAGATGGATCTTGATTGTACTACATGCTCACAATTGAGTATAACTCTATCACATTATTACAATTAAGTAGACCACATTTTCCCATAATCAATTGGAGTCACATAGTTGTATCGAATGTTCCATACCACATTATCACGATTGAGAAAACTATTTTTGTATCACTTTCTATGTACAAATGGAATTTCTAACCCTTCTCTCTTTTTTTCTACTTTTGAATTTTTAGAAGATGTTAAATTATTTTGTTATTCATACCCAGCTCACTTGTGTGACAAAGGCTACTCATTACACATATTTTTTATTATCTATATTGCATGTTCTTATGGAGCACTCATGCCAAGGGAAATATATAAAAATATTCCAAGAATTTCCATTACTTCACATAGACCAAATATATTTTTTATGAGTGTTTGAATATTTTTCTTTTTATGTATGGTTGAGAATGATCATATACGTTGAAATGCGTACTCATAGTAGATTCACATGTAACTCAAAGTTGTTGTAAAATGTAATAATAAAATTACCATACCCATTCCAATTCCCATTTAGTTTTGGGTCCATTTTGATGAAATAAATTTATTTTACATATCCCCAAATGACATATTCTTGTGCTAAGCTTGCCTCATAAATAAATATGTAACATATTTGCTTCATCGCTACTCACATTTCCATGCATTTGACATTATCCATAATTTTACACTCACTCCCACATATTTTCCATTTATACAATATTTATTACCCTACATTCACACCCATATTAACACATTGAACCCTTGCCTTGAAATCAACATTTCCCTACCCTAGGTCAATATTGAGTGGCTTGGAATCAATCTCAGGTGGCACAAGATTGACCTCAAATTTAAATTGAAACTTTACTACCCCATTGACTATTCATCATGAGTCTACTTAGTACACATTTTTGCAACTAACCATTATTATTTGGTAGTTAAAGACATCAATTTATTTAATTAGTTTTAAAAAATGGCAAGGGATTTACAAGGAGTAAATCTATAGAACACATAAATAAAAATGAGCATTCATTTTGGAAACATATTGAATTGGAGCTTAAAAAGAATCCTAGTTTACATGGGAATCACATAGACCACCTACAAGTTTGTGCACACATTTTCCATTGTTTGCTCAAAGCAATGAAATTGGTTTGAAAGGGGGTTGACCTAGGAGAACTTGACCCTAGTGATTTCAAAAATTCCCCAAAAGTATTTATAAATCCCCATCCTTACGATCATTCATTTACTAAAGATTAGGGTGAAGTGGTTATTAGGATTCACTCAATCTCAAGGGGCATGAGTCCAATCCACAAAGATCTTTTGGGATTGTTTAGAACCTAAGACAAGACTAAGAGCATTTATTTCTATACCTTAGCAATTGGATTTTGACAACAACATTATTTCTCTATCATAGATCCCAAAGCTAAATATGTTATCCATTACATTTATTTCCTAAAAATAACATTTTAATCGATCAATATAACTAGATTAATTATATGATAACTAATTACTTTTATTTAATTGACCTAAGTTTATGCAAGAGATTTTATTCTCACATAAATATATTATAAAATTTATTTATCCAATATAACAACCAACAAGAAATATGATGGAAGCCATACACCTAAGTTTTTGGAATGAGTCAATAAATTTAAACCTTTTTATCAACTAGATCCAAATCCAAAAATTTAAATATTAAAAAATCTACATAAATATATTATAAAATTTATTTATCCAGTATAACAACCAACAAGAAATATGATGGAAGCCATACACCTAAGTTTTTGGAATGATTCAACAAATTTAAACCTTTTTATCAACTAGATCCAAATCCAAAAATTGAAATATTAAAAAATCTACATAAATATATTATAAAATTTATTTATCCAGTATAACAACCAACAAGAAATATGATGGAAACCATACACCTAAGTTTTTGGAATGATTCAACAAATTTAAACCTTTTTATCAACTAGATCTAAATCCAAAAATTGAAATATTAAAAAATCTAATATGTATATATATGAGTAAAATCTATGTTAGATTATCTAGATTAGATAATTATAATGCATTATCTTTGTCACAATTAAAGAGCGTCTATGTAATTTCAACATATGGTAGGTGTGCCGTTTTCTTTCAACTGCCGTGCCAACCACACTTTAACTCATCTGGTTGAAAGCGAACCTTTGACTCAATCCAACAACTTTTATGGAGTTTGAACATTTCATTGAATGAACAAGACTAGTCTAACATAGATTATCATTAAACTACAAAATTTAGTATCTTTGACCTTAATGCTTCAAGTTCCTAAAAGCAAAAAAGTAAAAAAAATTAAAAATATAGTTTCTTCCGAAATTTTCGAAAATAGGTACTACCCAAAATACATGTTGAATTTATTATGGCCAATCAAATGCAAATATTAATAAATGCAAACCTTTGTAATCACATGTCTAGGCAACAATAAAACAACCATGTTTTTTTATATCTAGATGTAGGGCATAAAAGTGTATTTTACACTTTTGTTTTATAAATTTTAATTAGATTTATTTAGTGTATAAATCAATATTTGTTTTAAAATTTATTAATAAATTATTGTTACAAATCATTATGTTCTAATAAGTTTATATTTTTGGATATTTTTCATTTGGGACAATGTCATGCGTTATAATTCAATTTATAAGTTAAGTTGCATGGTGTCGTTCAATCTATCTCATTCAAAATTCTTTTTAAAGTTTTTTTTTTTGGAAACTAGATATTATCACATTAATTTATGTGTGAAAACTTTGAATTTTATGACACGCACATGTATTAAGGACATTGTTTGGCTCATTGTGAAAGAATTTAAAATGAAAGAATGGATATATAGGATACTTGTTAATTAGGTAACACAATATGCTAACTATCATTGCCCAGAATTTATGTTCCAAACTAGTCCCACTAAGCATACATCTATCCCTCTCCATCAATGGCCTATTCATCTTCTCTACAACTTCATTTTTCTTGGGGGTGTACATAGTTCTCTTGTGTTGTGTGTTGGATTTTTCCCCTATTTTAAACCTATGTTCTACTC
Source organism: Sequoia sempervirens (assembly GCA_007258455.2). Classification (NCBI taxonomy): domain Eukaryota; kingdom Viridiplantae; phylum Streptophyta; class Pinopsida; order Cupressales; family Cupressaceae; genus Sequoia; species Sequoia sempervirens. The sequence goes on from VDFB02326527.1 coordinate 9,371, forward strand.
TAGAAGGCCTCCCATAAACAAAGACTCCAAGGAATGCCATACTTCATAAATGCAAATAGAGAATTCATAATAAAATAGAGTGAGGATACCACCCATGAGAGAAGACTCTTCTACCCTCCTTTGAGATCTACACAACTCAAGGGGTATTCCCTTATAAATCTCTCAAATGATAAAATGAAAACAAAATAGAAACTGTTTAAGGTGATCAATTCTTCTGAAACTATCTACTAATTAAGTCAAGCCTTTATAACACAATTTTAGACGATTTCTTTGTCACTAACTTGTTTCATGTTGGTCATTAGAAGAAAAGGATTAAAGGATGTAAAACTGTAGATTTTTGTATTTGTAAGTAGAAAGTACACAATTACTAATAACATTATACTATTTCCCTATATTCATAATGGATCATTAAATCTTATGTTATTCCCAACCAAATATTCATGCTAAAATTATATCAAATGACTAATACTTGAGATTGGTGCCTTATATCTTGTACATATAATCAAATATTAGATTTAAAGATAAAAGAGAAATTCACGCCTCTTAATTTTCTTGGTCTTGTCTTGTAAGACTTAGGTTATCAATCGCCTTTTAACCATAAATAATTAAACTCTACTTAGTAATCCACTATAAGAAACATTCACTCCATATATTAGATGTGGAATATTTTCTATTGAAAGAAATCTTAAATAGAAATATTTACAACATTCATTGAAGATCAACTAGCATAATTCTAACAAGAGTATAGCATATGTAGACATAGAAATCCTAAAGCATGAGTGACACAATAGAGATAATTTAATATTTGAAACTAAAGAATGTCTTACACTAAATTCTCAAAAATGAAACATGAACATCTTTATAGAGAAAGTGTATGACACAAGCTCTATGGCCTTTTTCAAATTCAATTCAAGTTCTCTTATGCCATTTTAGATTTTTTCTAATCCTTGTATAGATAATTTTTCCCTCTTGTAGAAGAGTGATACTAGTCATCTCATGGATTATTGACACTTGTCACTTCTTCTTACATTATTAAGTCTACTAGGAAGTTATCTCTTTAAAAAGTGATCTCGAGGCCTAACTTCTGTAGCAATCAAGAGCTATTTGGTTGAATGAGATTCAATTTTAAGATTGCAAGAGTATAATGCCTAAAACTTATTTAGGAAGGTAGAAAATCAATCAACAACTTAATTAATTTGAATATAGTTGTGATTTTTCTTAGGGTCCCTAAATCATATTTGAAATTTTATAAATTATTTTTATTATCATCATTATTGATATCCATTTAACATTTAATTTTGACAACTTGGGGTTCACATCATGCATGTAAACCATAGCTTTCCTCAATTTATCATGAAATTCCCAAAGGTTACTAGTTAATCTTAGCAAGTTGGATACTCCACCTTTGAGGATTCTCTTAGCTATATTTTCAACTTATTATTTGGTTTGAGTGTCCCACTACTTCTTTTCCTAATTTTTTTAACATTCTCCAATAATACATTATTGTCTCCTTGGGATGAGGATCCCTCCTGTAGAAAAATTTAAAGAAGCATAACTATTCTTTTAGTTAATTTTTTAAAGTTATCCTTTTTCTCTCCCAATTTGTTCTTTATCCTTATAACATCTTGTAGAAATTCATCCTCTATAATTGTATTGTTATTGCCTCATTGAATTGAGTGGTTTGCACCACAAGAATTGTAGCTTCAAGGGTAGGCGTATTTAACACTCTTTTGGTAATACTTGTGGACCAATAAATTCCTAAGAGTCATCAAATAATTGGGTCTTGTCATGCTCTAGGGAAATATCCCATAATGCCAAGGTTTCTTGGTGGGAGCAATAATGTGAACCTAAATATAATTTTCTAGCTTACTCAATATTCTAAAAGATATCCCCACCACCATTTTCCCCCCTTAAATTATCCAATGTCTATTAGCTAGATAGAAAAGGAATATCAAATCAAGCTTAAGGCAACAAAGTATGCTATTTTGGGTGATACTTTATACAAGAGAGGTTTAGATGGAACATTCTAAAGGTATATGGATAAAGAGCAACAAAATAAATTTCTAGAATGATTCCACAATGATTCCTATAGCGGGTATTACTCTTCTTCAATTACTTCATTTAAAATACAAATACAATGTTATTATTGACCTGGTATGTTTAAATATACATATAAATGGGTGGTAAAGTGTGAAAAGTGTAAGAAATTTGCTACAAAACCATAATTGGAAACCCTTCCTCTAAGGCCAATAGTAATAGAAGAGTTATTTTAGTAGTGGGGATTGAATTTTATCAGGCCTATTAATCCTAATACTAGCGTAGGGCAATACCCATATTCTCACTATAACTAATTATTTCACCAAATGGGTAGAAGAAAACTACTTTTGAGATGGTGTGCAATTAAATTGCGATGGTGTGCAATTAAATAAAAGAAAACATTTTAGTCTATTTTGAAGTTCCCCTAAAGTTGATAATTGATAATGCAAAAATGTTCTTCTATTGAGATATCTCTTTTCTATTATGAACATGAATATACCTTATATCACTCATCAGATTACTACCCTTAGGGTAATGGATAACCAAAACAATGTAGGAATAATTGTAGGGTATGCAATTTTCATTATTATAGTATCCTATAATTATAGAATGCAATATCATTTTAATTACTTATGTAATATCATGTTAGTTGTTTATGGGTAGTATCCATTTACTTCTCTTAGATAGTTTTTTATTAAGGGAAAAAATAGGTTTTGATGGGACTTGAAACCCATTACAAGAAGGTTTTGAAGAGACCTAAAACCCTTTACAAGGAAAAGAAGCTGCTAGAAAAATAATCAACATACCAACTACAACCCATCGATATCAACCATACATAGATATTCAAATCAACTCAAGCTGCAACAAATAGGTTTTGAAGGGACTTTAAACCATTTACAACCAGGTTTTGGCCTACTTAGATGATCAAAGACACCAAAAACAATCAATTCTTTTCAAGGACCGAAAACCCAACAGTTTGTAACGGCCAGACCACAACAAACCAACCGCTCAATGTAAGTAGCACTAAGCTAGAATAAAGAGGGCAACAAGAGCTCCCTTTTAGAACCAATAACCCATAAGGCAAGACATATTACATAGATTCAACATTAAAACACCCGTCAAACTAGAAAGCCAACTCAATCTTTACCTCAAAAGGAGAGAGCTCCCCTCTATTAGAGAGGATGTCAAGACCAACTTCTCCACTGTAGCCTGAAAACTCCAACAACCTCAACCTCCACCTCTATAGGAGAAGTGTCCACCCCAATAGGATCAACAACTGAGGAAACCAAAAAATTTTAACCCCCAACTCCACATTAAATAAGAGAAGAATCCACCTCAATAGGATCCAAGGACAAAGCTAGCACTTCAACAAAACAAGCAGTCATACCATCCTTTGGAAAACCCAACAACATAAAGGCTACCAACAACTCCCCGAGCAACAGGGGCATAAATGAGCACAATCCATCCAAAACAGAGAATAACCCTTCAAAAATAAGCTCAAGAAGAGCAGCAAGAAGAACCTTCAAGGAACCACTGAGAAACATTAAGCAGATACAAATCGGCCTAACTTCCAATAAGCAAATCATCTGCTGATCATCAACCACCGAACTCCATAAGGAAAAAGAGCAAGGGTAAACCATGCAGGAAAAAATCAGGGAGCAAACCACACAAATAAGCACACCATCAGCCCCAACACGTTGGTTAGAGCCATAAAAAAAGTTGCTCCATAGACAAAATCTCGACAGGAGACCCAAAGCACACACCAAGAGAGTTCACTCGAAGAATAAACAACAACAAAACTACTGCCAAAACTCCATGAAACATTAGCCAAAAAGCTACATCAAAGAAAGGAGCCAGAACAACATAGGAAAAAAAACCCCCAACAAAACAATCAACAAAGAAGGCATACCTTGAGGGAAAGGAGAAACCAAGCAAAGGGGAGAGAAGAAAGCCAAAAAGAGAAGCACACCAATTGCCCCAACACGTCAGTTAGAGCCAAAGATAAGCCACTCCAAAGACAAAACCCTAACAAGGGGCCCACAACCCAAACCAAGATAACACCCTCACAGAATAAGCAGCAGTAAAATAAGGCTCTTGAATAGAAATAACAAGTTGCCAAACACTACCAACAACACAACTTCTACCAACTGCCCAACATCAGCAACCAATACAAAAACATCAAAAGCCACACGAGTTGCCCCAAAAAGCTTGCAATTAAACAGGGCCTCAACAAGGGAAAAAACCCCCTCATCACCAACAACAAACAACTCCATTAATACCAAAGAAAATGCTATAGCCTCCTAATCAACAACTCCAATGCCTACAGACAACACCTCAATAACACAGGCAAACCAGCTGTAAACCTTCAACAACAACATATCCTCCAACTGCCGAAAATAAGCATAGTCGTAAGTCGAGCAACTGCCACTGAAACAAGCAGCCTCCCATCCGTGTCCTCTATAAACCCACAAATGTTCCAGCCGTAAAAAATAAGCACATCTGTAAGCCAAGCAACCGCCCCTGAAACAAGAAGCTCCCCATCCGCGTCCTCTGAATCCCCTTCTCCATCATCCTCTTCCTCTGAAGATTTGAAACTTGCACCTCCTCTCCCATTCCCGCCGCTTGCCATTTTTGTATCAATTGTATGATCTTAATAGTTATGTTTTGTGCTTATTTTGAATGCTTTATAGATGCAACTTGTTAGATCTTTTCCTTGCACCTGTTTGTAAGACTTTACACGGGGCATCCATTACAAGGGAATGTGTACTAAAGTGATGTCTATATTTATAAGCGTATCCTTTTTATGAGTGTGAATATTTACTTTTCATGTTGGTTACTTGATTTCACTTTTACATGCGTCCTAATGGGTAGTTTACATGCGATGACAAGTGTACAAGTGGTGCATTGTTTTGCTATGAGTTTGTATATAACCCAATATGTACCCACTTCCATTTGCACTCATTGGACAAGGAATTCGTTCAATCCTTCAATTTCACACTTTTCCTATCTCGAACTAGATTCATAATTTGTAGGATTGATTAAAAGGTCACTTAGACTTGGAAATGACCCCACAAATTTTAAATTTTAAATTCAAAAGTTCGGCCTTCTAGTTTCCCACTCAACTAATATGTGTCATCTTATAGCTCAAAGAAGTTGTATTTAATGACCAGCCTCATTTAAACATATCACTAACATATGAATTGATCACCTCTTACACACATCAGAGAGCTTAAAAGGAATCGCTTAATGATATTAGTATTCCATTTACATTCTATAACATACTACATGACTTTTTGGACTATCATCAATTGTTGCTCAAAGTCAATGACCTGACATCCTTGACGAGTTTCACACAATAGAATAATTATCCCTCTCTCATACAAACTCTCAACGGTACAACCAAGTTTTTAAATGAGTTTAAAACAGAGGTGAACAATTTTCCAAGTTTGAAAACTAATATAGATTATATTCATGCATAATGATCACATCTATGACCATGGGATTGATTCCACAATTGCATAGAAAAAATGTGTCTGTAGAGAAAATCGGTGCTTCACTTGGCAAATTCACTATGCTTTAAAACCTTAAACAGTAGTAAAAGTCCCATTTAACTCTCAGATAAAAACACACAACTGAATCATCTATCTGGATGTGAAAAAGCCAGTGAACAGTTCATCTTACAAGGCAAAACAGATCAAAACTTGTAGTGTTTATGATCCAAAATTATGCAAAACAGTGATATATTCATATTCAAAGATTCTGCAAATGAACAAAGATATAAAGTAATACCAAATAGGCAACAAATTTGTGCCTCAAATTGGCAGAACTCTTGGGGACAAACTATACTGCCCTTGGGCTGTGCTTTTAGGCTGCTATTTTTCTTGCCTGTATACAAAATTCCTAGTGTTATGCTAGTCTCTCTGGGACTGCAGAACACATAACTAAAAGAAAAGAAAAAACACAAGGAAATTGATGATTCTATGCTCTGCAAGGATCCAGAGGACCCCATACAGTCCAGAGATTTGATGTCAAGAATCCCACAAAGTTAGGCAATATTCTTCTCATAAAAGTTCTCTCTGACCCACTTGCTGTATGCAGATATTCTTTCATCCTAGTGGAGCCATCAATATTCTTGGGCACTCCATCATCACAAACCATGTTGGTTTCCCCATCATCAGAATCCTCCTTATGACCTATCATCCCTCTCTGTTTTCCAAAACTAGGACTCCCAAAATCACAGTTTGATTCCAGCCATGTAATCAGCTGCTTAGCCTGCAACTTCTGCTCCTTTGCTTTCATCTTCTTTCCGTTCTTAACTGCCATATGATCCTCAAATATTTCAATGGCTTTGTGGATAAGGTCTCTGTTTGGGGACTCATTCCACCTGCCCCAGAAGCTCATATAACAGTCAAAACAACTGCACTCAAAAGACAGCCTATGTGGGGCACTCCCACAGCTTCTCCTACTTCCTCCTCTTCTGCTGCCGCCCTTATTACCCCCCTGATTCTGAGATGAAAAGACATTGAGAGAACAGGCTATGAGATAAAACAGAACCTCCTGGTCCTCTGGAGGCAGGGCAAAGCTCAGTGTAATGATGGTCTCAGGCAGAAACTTTGGCACAGATGATTGGCTTTCCAAACATGGATGAATCTTCCCTTTGCAATACATGGTATCTGAAACTATAAACCCCATCTCTTAGACTCTCACATACAAGAACACCCACATAAAAAGCTTCAATACCCAGTACTATATATCATAAAAAAACTCTTCTGAAAGCCTGAACAAGACTCAGTACCCGGTACAATAAACCATAAGAATACTTTCTCAAAAGGCTGGCTACTCTGTCTTCTATATCAGAGCAATAATTTCACAAACAAAAACCCAATCTCCTATATATATTTATATAAAAAAGGTCCAATGCTGTGTACTGGACTCAACTAACCATATTTGACCGGCTTTTCCATTCTCTCACAAATAATCTAAAGCATATACTCATTGTGTATACGTTAAAAATCTAGTTTGTTTCCATTGGGAGTTTCCACTGCTGTTTCTTGGGTAAATCGAAGCCACTAGATGGTGAAAAAACTTTTGTCGTGATCAAAGCAGCATCGAAGAAAATGTCAAGCTTTGACGGGAGAGACGGAGTATAGACACTGTATATATCCTCCCTAGTTGAGTAGTTGTCCACTTGCGTTGAGTAAACCAATGGAACCTTTGGCTCAGAGGTCACGACATACGTGTTTTTGTGAATTTTTTGCTTGGCTGGTTAATATTCAATACACGGAGAAATACTCGGTAAAAACTTTAATTTTGCAGTCAAGGGATTTTTTATTTTTTCTAATTTGGACTTTTTTGCCGTAGTATACAAGAAAAGTGTCATCCCAAGGTACAGTTAAAAAAAATCATTATTAAAAGAATTTACTCCTATAGAGGTATATTTGTACCTTCAAAAGACTAAAATGTCGGTACCCAAAGGGAAGAAAAGGTCTCTCTAGTCAAGCATTATGAGGTGTACACATCATTTCTATGAATTCACATAGGCAGTTTTATTTTTATTATTAGGTTTAGTCAAAGTATGTGAGTAGTCAAAAGGTTTTTGAATTGTTGGTGAAATTATTAGATTTGAATGAGTCCATTAGGGATTAAGTTTTTTTTTGTTGCATCAAAGGTATCCCCGCTACCCAGTTCAACGGCTCAACCAACCTTGCCTTGGTCTTATTTTTTGTCAAGTTGGGGTCTGGAAGGGGCGAGCTGAGGCGAGACTAATCCTTTGTGGATGCACACAATCACTCACAAACCATGTGCATATGGTAAGCCCAAGTCTCAGAGTCAAACTTGAAACCTATGGGGAGCAAACCCACGGCCCAAGCCAACTCCGCTACCGGTGTGGGTTCATTAGGGATTAAGTTTTGATTAGTGTAAGGCCTTGGACATTATAATGGATGAAGTTGGGATTGTTCTTTAGATGAGTTTGGTAGAATGGACACTTTTTAGTCTTTGGCTCTTAGTTGAAGAGATATCAAATTAGGCTTGTACTCGAATACTAGAATATTGCAAAAAAATGATCTGAAAATGACTAAAAGCCTTGCACAAAACAAAGTACATGTATTTATATGCATATCTCTTATTAATTTGATGTAGATGTTGATATTTATAAATCATTAATATGAGATATTTTATGTTGTATTTTAAAAGAAGCAAGTTCTAATTCTTGTAATATAATAAAATTGTATAATATAGATTTTTTATAACACAATTTACAAATATATTTAAGGTGTATAAATTAAATGCAATTTAAATTTTAGATATATATAAATTAGAGTATGTTAAATTGATTGAAATAAATTATAGACTTGAAAATTATGTGTTCAAAGTTAAAATGCGATAGAATTGGTTGCTTAGCTTAAAAATCAACATAATGTGAACTTTGAATGATGTCATGTTGTGTGTATCCCAGACAGACATAAACTAGAATTTGATATTTATATAAAGCCAAAAGAGTTAGAATGATTGAAATATGAGAGTACATTAGCCCAAGATACAATCACTTCTAATCTTTGGTACTATTTCATCATGTGAATAGGTCTTATATCTACAATAAGTATTCATTTGATTTATATATCTTAAATATATCTATCCAAAAAAATCCAAGAAATATCAATCTTGAATTTTTTATTTACTTAAAATTATTTAAATATTATTTTTATTTGAAAAGTTAAATTTATATTTACTTAAGAATTATTTTATTTAGTAAAAAAATATTTATTTTACTTTAAAATTATTTAAAAAATATTTTATTTTATTTACTGTATACACATAAAAATGGTTTGGAGAATATAATTAATTAAATATGATTTATTTGATTAATTAATATTAAATTCATCTACTTAGTAAATAAATAGAAATATTTATTTATATTAAGTTCACTATTAATTCTTCTATTTTATCATATTATTTTCCTCTTAATTAAATAAACAAAATTAAATACTTTGTTTTATTTAATTATTATCATTATTATTTCTTCTATACTTTATCCATTAATTCTATCTTAAATTAAATACACAACTTCAATAATTTGTGTAATTTTATTATGTTATCATATTTTTTCTTAATTAAATAAAGATATCTTAAAGATTTATTTAATTATCATATTCCTCTTTATTAAATAAGCAAATATCAAATATTTGTTTTATTTAATTAAATCTTCCTATTTTGCTAAAATTGAATAAATCAAAAATATTCAAATAAAGGCATAAATCAATATTCCTCTATTCACTCACCAAAAAAATTAGATTTTTTAAATCTAATTAATTCAACTGGCATTCACGGGAAAGCCTCAGGGACAAACTTGCAGGCAATCCTCTTCAATCTTCTTCCTCTGATCTTTCCTATCATCTTGCCTGGTGTTTTCATGGGGAGGAACAATCCCTATAATCAGCTCCAGCTTTTCAATCTCTTACCATTCAAATCTCTAGATTGGATCTCAGCCTTTGTTGTGCTGTCCTTGTGCAAATGTACTGCCGTAAATCTATAAATACAACCTTTCTTCACAGGAAATGGACCTCAAATCTTTGTGCAAATTTACTCTGCAACATTCATAACAATCAAGCAATCATATCAATAGCAATAGCAATAGTAAATTAGCATCATAGCAATCATAAGCATCAATAGAATTCACATCACGATAGCATCATAGTTTTTACTATAGATTTCATCCATCAATTTTCATATCCGTATAGATTACAGTAGCATCATAGCTTTTTAGTTTCATTATCAATCATCACATCATTGCATTTAGCATCAATTCCATTCTCTAGAAAGGCATTTTAAACAGTTACGGTGCTTACAAATCTGAGAGTCCTCTATAACTTGATAAATCTTTGGAGATAGGAAACAATGAGACACTTTCAAGTTTTATGTGCTTTAAATTAGTTAATTGTTGTTAAATATTGATATAATGTTTCATTAAGAAGTGTTTTAGTTGTTTTACTCATACTTATTCCACACTTACATTTTGGCGCCCATCGTGGGGCCTAACGCCATGTTTTTAACAATTTTTTCTGAAAAGCTTTTGTATAGGAATCTGGCATAACTCTTTTAGCATGATTAGAAGATTCTGCAGTGCTTCTAAGCCAAACTATAGCACTTCTGCCTATTTTAGCGCTTCCGACGAAAACTATAGCACTTTGGAGGACTGTTTTAGCACTTCAACCAAAAAGCTTTCAACACAGTTCGACTGTCAGATTTCAAAGTTGTTTTAGCACATCCGACGATTTATATAGAGCTTCTAAAGGATTTTATAGCGCTTATGCCACCTTCTATAGTGCTTTTGAGAATTTCTATAGCACTTTTAATCTCTGTTATAACACTTTTGTAAATTGTTATTTGGATGAGACGCGATCGTGGCTAGTAACTTCATTTCTTTAGTTGGTCTAAAATTTACCAATCCTAGGATAGTCATTTCTTCAATTTGGTTTAAAATTTATCAATCTAGGGTAGTCACCAAACATTTCAATTTGGGATTAAAAATGAACACCATGTCTTTTTGTGGAGCAATATCTTCATTGTGAAGCAACATCTTCACATAGATAGAAAATTGTCATTTGTGCTCTAAAAATTGAACAAGTTGATTTATGTGTTTGTATGGTTGATAGGCATATGCTCTCCCCTTAACTAGGTGATCCAAAAAGCTAGACTCATCCTTTATTTTATGCATTTTCAAGCTTTATTACATCCTTTAGAAGGCCTGTCGTAGTGGAAAAAAATACTCACCCTATGGGAACGACCTAAGTGGGTAAAAACCAAAGCTAGGTTTTCCACCCCACTCTAAAATTTAAAGCGAATCTGGGGAAACCCACCTTTTTCGGAAGTGTGCATGATAACCATCCCCAAAACCTTTGTTCTAAAGGTTGGGAGGTCTCCTGAGGGAGTTTATCACTTGCCGCTGTGAACGGAAACCCTTTCTAAGAACCTAGTGTAGTATCCACCCGAGTCAGTAACCAGACATTGTAATACTTGCAGTGTAAGGGGAGGGAAGAATCTGCCCCCAAGACACTCACCATATAATTTCCACAGACTGTTTGCTTAGGGGGTCAAAAAATCTAACCTTGAGTACGCACTTGGAAAAGAAAAAAACATGGGCGCCCTCTAGGGGGTGACACGACTGTGTGAGTTGACACAATTTTAAGATGTGGGCTGTTGAGTATAATGATGACCTTTTGACTATTAAGAGTGAGTCTACCTGAAGTACTTTATTGTTATCAAACTAGTGAAAATAGGACCATGCATGGTTCTTTTGAACATACACTATCTGTTTAGATTACAACTCTTAAAAACAACTATTACATTTGATTGCTATGTATTTCAAAATCATTAAAATTCAGATAAAAGATCATCTTGAAAAATACAACTTGGACAAAATCAAATTGAGAAATACATGATTAGAGATTAGAAAACCACAAAATTTGTTAGGAAATCTCTTTCTAAAAGAATAAAAAAACCCAAGAAACCACTTAGTTACAAAAACCTTTTGAAAAGAAGACATTTCTTGTTTCAGAATAGGAAGATTTTGCTTCATCATAGAACATTCATTCATATGTTTCATGATTTCTCTAGAGGTTACACTGATGATTATGTTGTAGAGCCCTTGTATTCACAAGCCTATATTCAAAGATGAGCTCTTTCACAAGAACCTAACTGTAGTCAACGTATTCATCAATCCTCCATCCCACAACTTGCCATAGAATACTCCACCAGACCTGATCAGTTCTTGCAGTAGACAAATATTGGAAACATTAGGTTTGTCCTCCAAAATTAGGGAGTTACCACCACACCTTATGACCATTTGGTTACCTACAACTCCTATTCAATAGCCAGGCCTTATAACACCTATTATACAACCTAGCCTTACTCACATTGAAAGTGCTCAAACCAACATTATCAGTAGTTTGAGAATATTTATTTTCAAGGAAAACAAAACACCCCATCAATTTCTCACAACATCCATCATCCTGAATGAAGAGGAAGAAAGGCAAACATAGCAGTAGGAAGACCCATGTTACTACCTCCTGCCTGATAATAGGTAGTGAGTAAACATTGTGATAAAATATTGAAACCATCATACAACATACCTTATGACCATTTGGCGACCTACAACTCTTGTTCAACAACCAGGGCTAACCACACCAATATTTCAGCCCGGTAACATACACATTGAAGGTACCCAAATTGATATTATTAGCAGTTTGAGAACATTCATTTTTGAGAAGAATGAAACACCCCATTAATTTCTCACAACATCCATAGTCTTAGATGAAGAAGAAGAGAAAGCAAAAATAGCAGCTGCAATACCTATATTACCACCCCCCGCTTGGAAATAAACAAAACAACGCTTCTACCATCTATTATAACACTTATGCACATTATTATAGCACTTCCACAATTGAAAACAATGCTTCTACCACCTGTTTTAGTGCTTCTGCCAGATATTATAGCGCTTTTGTCAATAGTAAACCCAACTCTGTCAATATCAAAAAATAGTGTCATAACACTTCTATAGTCTATTCTAGCACTTCTACACTTTATTTTAGCGCATCTACTGTCAAAAATAGTGCTTCTACAGTATGTTTCAGTGCATTTTATCAAAGTTATAGTGCTTATGTCAGTTTTAAACATTGCCAGTATTCACCAGTCTTTAGCGCATCAGTGGTCTGTTTTAGCGCTTCTGCTCTGTCTGATAGTGCTTTTACCAGACCTTTTGGTGCTTATACATTTTGTTTCAGCTCGTCTACCCTCTGTATTAGCGCTTCCACAAAACTAAAAAATAGAGACCTTTCGGAAACATCTGTTAGATTTGTTTCCATCAGAAACATAAGTTTTTACTAGTCAGAAACATTTTACAGTTCAAACAGAGTCTTAAAAATCTAAAAAATTGTAGGTTTTTACAAGACAATTATTTTCAAACATAAAACCTAGATCTTGCAAAACACAAAGTGTCCTTTACCAACACAAATCCAGATTATTGAGTCAAAGTTTCCTCATCAAGTTCTAACATCCTACCATCATGAAACAAAAACTCAAGTAATCAAATTTTCGAACTTAGCCTCATCAATAGAATACATTATTCCATTTGGTTATGTTAAAATCAAATTGACACTAATCACAACACATAAGATCCAAGTTTAGTGAAAACAACCAAAACTTGTATGCCAATCTTGACAAGGTTGCAAAGACAAAAACTCAGAGAAAAGGAAATTGAAAATCCAAACATGACTGAAGAAAACCCTTTTTTTCAATTTTGACAACAAGATACCAACAAAATAACACAAGAAGATATACAACACGCCAACATGATCCAAGTTTTCATAAATTTATGGAAAAGGTCTTAGAACAAGACATGGAGAAGTATCTCTTGATGTTAGCGGAGTTAGGCGCAAAACTACCAAAGGATTTTGACATGAATTGATTGAAAGAAACACCAAGAAGAAATGAAACAAAATCACCCAACATAGGATACAAACCAAGTGGTTGCTTTAACAACAAAAATGAAAACTTTGTAGGAATAGATTGAAAATATGCAAACAGGAACCACAAAGAAATACTTATTAAAGGACATTTGTCCTTACCCTTTTCATCCATGTGTGGATATGATACCCTTCCCGAGGCATTGTGAGTTTCCTAAATACAACAAATACAATGGAAAATCAGACTCGATTGACCATGTACGGGAATTCAGAACAATGAGCCTTGAGTTTGTACAAGAAGATACATACGTCATGAGGTTATTTCCTAGGAGTTTGGGAGCCCATTGTATTCTCCAGGGATTTGATCCTTCGAAGAACTAGTCAAAAAATTCATTTCTTAATTCTCCTTCAACATAACACATCACATAACCATAAAAGATTTGTATAACCTGAAACAAAAAAATGGCGAGACATTCCTATCATTCTTACAACATTGGAGAAAGTTGTTCGCTAGATATCCTTGATCTATACCTGAAGAGGAGAAGATTGAATTATTTATTGACAACTTAAATGATTAGATGAGTTATAGACTCGAACTACAATGTCCCCCAACATCCGAAAAAGTAATTGAGAATGGGCTTAAAATTGAAGAAGCCCTAGTAAAACGAGGAGTGATTAAACACTACAATGATACACCAAACAACAAAAATCACTATGGAAACAACGACAAGCCAAAATTTTGGAAGAAGAACAGAAATACGGGAAGCACTGATGCTACAACTGACAATACAAAACCAATATTCAATTTGATAGCTACAATTGTCAAAACAAATCAAAATGAAAACCAAAAAAAAAATCAAAGCACTACACAAAACAATAACACCAACAATGGGGAATCTCAACCGTTATATCAAAGACAATCCAATCGATGAAGATTTACCCCATTTGGACAAACTTTGGAATCAACAATGAGAGAGCTCATTGAAAACATACTTATCACTCTACCAGAAGCCCAAAATTGGGAGCCAAAGGTAAAACCATCCTCGTGGAATGATGTTGATTATTACAAATTTCATAAGAATAAGGGACAAAACAAATGACTATATGCAACTAAAACATTTGATGCAAGACTTGATCGAAGCAAAGAAGGTGTTTGTCGAAGGGCATCAGAAAAACAATGATCACATTGCATTTACCAATCCATTACCCAACTAAGAAAAAGGAGAGTCTTCTTCAAGTGGTAAAGGAAAAAGTATAAACTATGTCTATGACACCACTATTCTTTGCCTTTTTGAGGTTGAGAAAAATGACATTGATAATCAGACATATGACATAAACATCAATGACATTGAATCCCTCAACATGATACCAAGCACAAACACATCGGACAATCAAATCAATGTCCTAAAGATTAGGGAAACACAAGACCATCAACAAGTCAATATAACAAGGGGGTAGTCCAAGGTGATATTAAAAGGAGTTTCATCCAAAAACACTACTCCCACATCGCATTAATACAACATCATGGACCAATTACAAAAGATACCCGCACAAATATCCATTCTATAACTTCTCAAAATTTCACCATCACATAAAGAAGTTCTGGAACAAGCTCTAGTAGCTACAACGGTCCCCAATAATTTGGATGTTTGTCAATTCCAAGCCATGGTGGGACATCTTGCCACACCTCATTGTTTGTCATTCTTTGAACAATATGATGTGTCTTTAAATCACCCACACAATGCAACCTTGCATATAGAGGTTCTAATCCATAAACACTGTGTCAAGTGTGTCTTAATAGATGGAGGAGCTGGGTTAAATATTTGTACTTTAAAACTAATTCATGTACTAGGCTATTCAGACAATGCCATTGACACCAGAAGAAAGATAACAATAAAGGCATATGATGAAAAGCAAAGGTCTTCCAAGGGGCTTATCATACTTCCAATTCAAGTAGGGCCGATTGTTAAAAACATTGTTTGTCAAATGTTAGACAAGGATCTAACATATAAAATAGTATTGGGTCGTCCATGGATCCATGAAATGCAAGCAGTACCTTCGACATACCATCAATGTCTGAAATTTCCAATAAACGGACAGGTCACCATATCAATTGACAACAATAATCCATAGACTTGCAACTTGTTAAAAGAAAATCAAGACACTTTGGTACCTCACAACAGAGAAGTCAACACTTCCACTTCATCCAATGGTGAAAGACAACCCAATTTCATATCTAAATGGGTTGAGAAGAAAGATCAGGTACATGAAACAATTGTTGCAGACACGACTATATCAAATACTGAATGTCCTATGAATGAGTTATCACAACAATTTTCAGACAAGGTTCAGTTAAAAGACAAAGGCTTAGGAGAATATTCCCTTGAGTAATCTTTGTGTCTATCACAATTGCTACCGTCACCAAAATCATATGGACAACCCATATTGAACACACCAAGTTCATCACAACCAATCATAGCTCTTAATGAAAGGTTTATAAAAGCAGGTACCCTTGAAGATGAGTCAGAGGATAAGCCATTCTCAATTGGCTATATAAGGATGAAGAAGCCTCAACATCAACAAATATCAGCATCAAAATAGATCAGTATGGAAAAGGGAAGGCTATCTTAGAGAAAATGGGCTATGAAGGTCAAGGACCAATCGGCAAGAGAAAGGACGGTATTATTGAACCTATTCAACCTATAACACTGCAACCTAAAGATAAAACAAGATTAGGCTACATAGGTGAAGCAAAAGAGGAAGAAACTCAGAAAGTGGTAGAAATAATTCTACAAATGAGAGATGGTTCCGACACAAATTCCAATGAGTATGAATGGGATCATTTATCTGCTACATCATACATTTAAAAACAAATTGATGTCATTCAAACATATACACCCTTACGAGAGGAGGGACAAAGTTCAAGAAATAGACCATTTATTATGGGATCCACAAATATTGATGACTCAAGCGAGGACGATTAGACATCGAGTGAGACAGACAACTTGGAGGTGAGTACTATTATAGACCTCGACCTTCCTACCAACAACTTTGACCACCTAGCTATTGGAACACTTACAACTGTCGACCTTACTCAAACTGATGACTTATTACCATTGAGACATCCCAAACTTATTGACTGGGAACCCACCGAACTTGTTCATTTACCAGTCTTTTCAAATGATGATGCCATCATAAACTATCTTTGCAGTGATGAACCTGATACTAGTTCTATCCATAACACTCATAACGACGCTTCACAACAGGAGGGTGCCAAATCTTCCTATTGCAAAAATGACAACAAGAAAAATAAATCTAATGGTGAAAACCTTTCTGAGGCAACATTAGATTTTGAAAAAGAAAAAATAAAGAATATATCCAATAGTGAAAACCTTTCTGAGGCACTGAAGGATGGAATATTTGAAACTCTCCCAGAGAATTACCATGACAAATCATCAGTACTGGTAGAACTGACATAGTCTATAAATCTGGGAACAACTGAAAAGGAAAAGATCCTACATCTAGCAGCATTCATGACAGAACAAGAGAAACCTGCATTCACCAAATTCTTTGAGGAACGACACATCAATTTTGCATGGTATTATTCTAACATGCCAGGATTAGATCCAAATATCCTCATGCATCATCTGTTGCTACCAAAATGAATCAAACCGGTCAAATAAAAATTGAGAAAGATGCATCCCCACATCGCCCTGATGGTTAAAGCTAAGCTGAAGAAATTGTTGGATGTAGGATTTATTAGGTCCATAGATTATGCAGAATGGATCTCAAATATTGTGCCAGTATCAAAACCTGATAATAGCATTAGAATATGCATGGATTTTAGAGATTTAAACAAGGTGTTCCCTAAGGATGATTTTCTTTTACCCAACATTGACATAATTGTGGATCTAACAATGGGACATGCCATGTTATCTATAATGTATGGCTTCTCAGGGTATAATCAAATAAAAATAGCACCTGAAGATTAGGAAAATATGACTTTCACTTGTCCTTGGGGTACATTCTATTGGAATGTCATGCCCTTCAGATTAAAAAATGCAGGTGCAACATATTAGCCGGCAATGACCACTATTTTCTACGATGTGATGCATACTTTCATGGAAGATTATGTGGATGACATATTAGCAAAATAATACACCAGGGAAGGACATCTGGAGATCCTTGATAAAATATTCACTAGATGGGAAAGATTCAACGTTAGATTGAACCCAAAGAAATGTGTGTTCGGGGTAACATCAACAAAACTACTTCGTTACATAGTGTCAGAGAAGGTTATTGAAGTAGATCTAGCTAAGGTTAAAGCAATAATGGAGATGCATCCGCCTAAAAATATCAGTCAATTATGGTCCCTACAAGGTAGGTTGCAATCCATCAGGAGATTTATCTCCCAGCTGATAGACAAGAGTCGCCCATTTAATCATCTACTTCATAAAAATGTTTTATTCAAGTGGGATCATGACTGTGAAACAACTTTCAACCAGATAAAGAAATAATTGATGTCACCTCCAATACTCATGCCACTTGCGGCAGAGAGACCATTGATATTATATATCACAATAACTGACATATCCTTAGGAGCTTTATTGGCATAGGAGGATTCTAAAGGAAAAGAACAAGCTATTTACTACATCAACAGGACACTCAACGAATATGAAATAAACTACACATTCATAGAGAAGGCTTGTTTAGCAGTAGTATTTGCAACCTAACAGTTGTGACACTACATGTTGACTCATACAGTCAAGATCATAGCAAAAATAGACCCATTGAAATAGCTATCCAATATGTTGACAGGAGGGCCGTCAAAGGACAGGTAATAGCTGATCATCTAGCTAAAGCTCCACTACAAGATCATCATCCAATGAACATTGAATTTCTACATGTGGACATCCTAAATATTACAACACAATAATGGAGGCTCTATTTTGATGGATCATACACACAAAGAGGGTCTGGTGTGAGAATCCTGTTTGTCACACCTCAAGGGCACACCATCCCAAGATCCTATAGGCTAATGTTTCCATGTACCAACAATGTCGCTGAGTATGAAGCATTAATTATTGGCATCAAAGTAGCTATTGAATGGAAAATTACAGAAATGCAAGTGTATGGGGACTCACAACTTGTCATCTATCAAGTAAATGATGAGTATCAGACAAAGGATGAAAAGCTCATGCCTTACAAGAAAATTATAGATGATCTTAAAAAGTACTTCATGGATATCAAGTTCGAACAAATACCAAGGGCAAAGAACAATGCTGCAGATGCCATGGTGACAATTGCTTCCCTTTTGTAATTACCAGAAAAACAAGGTCGTTATGAGTTTATGGTGGAACAACTATCTAACCCTACATACAATAATCTTGATTTGCAGACCATATGCCAAATAACCGACACTCAAACCTCACTATATGGAGAGATCTATACTTACCTCAAGGATAATATCCTTCCTCCTGATCTCTCTAGAAACCAAAAGTGTAACTTTATCCGTCAATCCACTCGACATACATTGATTGCTGACACCCTATACCGTCGAGGTCTAGATGGTACTCTTCTTCGGTGTTTGGAACATCACAAATTTGAAATATCCTTAGGAGAGGTCCATGAAGGTATTTGTGGAACCCATTCAAGTGGGCTAACCTTAGCTAAGAAACTCTTACGTTTAGGGTATTATTGGCCAAACATGGAGAAAGTGTGTTATCAATATGTTAAAAGGTGTCAAAAATGTCAAATTCATGGTAATCTAATTCATGCGCTGGCGCAAGAGTTACAACCTTTCACATCAACATGGCCTTTTTGTCAGTGGGGACTAGACCTAGTAGGAAAAATAAACCCTTCTTCATCCAATGGACACAACTTCATCATCACAACAATAGAATATTTTACAAAATGGATAGAAGCGGTTCCTTTAACAACTGTCACTGGAAAGCAGATCTCATCTTTCATACTCAACTACCTCATCTGTCAGTACGAGGTACCCCAATCCATTGTCACAGACAATAGTGGACCTTTTAAAAATTAGGACATCTAGGAATTACATGAATAATTCCATATCCAACATCGTTTCTCAAAAACATATTATCCACAAGGAAATGGCCAAGCAGAGGCCTCACACAAGATAATTTTGAAAATACTAAAGAAAACGGTAAACGATGTTGGACGTGATTGGAATGTTCAGCTAAATCTTGCACTATGGGCCTATAGAGCCAACATTAGAACACCAACAGGAGCTACACCATATGCCTTGGTGTATGGATCAAAGGCCATCCTACCCATTGAGGTAGAAATACCATCACTCCGTGTCTCACTGAAGGGTATCATTACAGATGAGGATTATAGATTCTCTCAACTGCAGGAACTGGAATTACTGGATGAACGACATCAACAAGCTATCAATCATTTAAAGGCCTACCAACAAAGAATGTCAAGGAGCTACAATCACAGGGTAAAACCTAGAGTCTTTCAAGTTGGAGACTTAGTCCTAAAGGAAAACCCTAGGAATCAACATGATAGAGAAAAGAAAGGGAAATTTGAACCTAACTCCCTTTGTAATCATATCAGTGTATGGATCAGGAGCATATCAATTGTCTACACCAGAAGGGGATCTGTTTGATGAACCTATCAACAATATCCATCTCAGAAAGTTCTATACCTGAATCAGCTAGTGCATGAATTAGCTTCTAAAAATGGTTACCTTGATGAAAATCTGACAAACAAGCATCCTGGTGACAAAAGAATACAAAGAAATAGAAAAATACAAAAAATAAAAAAACAAAAAAATACAAAATAAATAAATAAATAAATACAAAAAAATCAAAAAGACTGAAAAAGTGCAATAAAAACATATAGTGAAAACCTAGAAATAGGCACTATTTGTGATTCGAATCAGCTCCCCCATCTATTTGGACACGTCATAGTCATTACTTTCACCATCATTTTTTACATCCATTATCATATCATATCACATGGTCATGTCTCACCCTAGATTGGGGGCAACATCTGAACCTCATTGGGGGCAACATCTGAACATCATTAGGGACAATAACATCGAGCTAAACCAAATAGAAAAATAATGGAAAAACAAAAGAAGCGAAAGCAAAAATCAAAACACAACACAACAAGGAACAACAATCATCATTGGAAAGAAATCAAACATCCATTTCACATAAGATAATCCAAAAACACGTCAAAAAGGTCAATATCAAAAATCCAAAAACATGAGTCTGTGTCAGTTGAACTACGTGGTCTCTACGTGTATAACATAGGCAAGGCTAATCTTTGATCAGCCCTCGAGGTCCCTAGGATAGGTCTTTGCTCAAAATCTCGAAAATCACAAAAACATCATAAAATTAGGATGGATGATCTAATCTGAATAATGATTGAAATACTTTAAGCAAATGTGAGATATGTTGTACTTTGATCATTATTATCATTTCTTTGGAGTAACTCGATGATGTATTTAACTAGAGAAGCAAGGAAGGAGAATGATATTTTTCTTTATCTGCTGTTTGTGAATTAATCATAATTACTGTGTGGATTTTTGCGGGAAGTGCTCTACAAAGTATCATGGATGACATTCCAATTCACATAGGAAAGTGGTTAATTCTTGTCTATTTTACGCAAGAAATGCTCAGGTCATCTCGGTTTAATTATACCTCGATGCTTTTGTTAGCTTGCAATATAAAAAAATCATGGAAGTAGTACTCAGGTCATCATGGTCTAAACTATACCATTGGTGCTTGTACTTTCAACATTTTTAAAGCTCAATGATGATACAAAGCACAAAAAGTACTGTTAAAATGCCAATATTTTTGTATGTAGATTTGCATGATTAAATTAGATTGTATTCATAATAGTTTTTTGCATCTGCAGAGTGTTTGTTACTAAAACTCGTGAAGGATTCAAATTAACAATTATCTTTTCTCATAAGTAGATTGAGTATACTTGACATTAACAAAAACATCATCATAATCATATAGTTGCATCATCAAATTCATTTTCAAACATTAGAAAGCATTTAATCATCATTTCATCATTCACACATTTGAATCAAATCATTTTGCATTTATCATATCAAATTTTCCATATCACATAAAATTACATAAAGAAAATCTCAAAAACATAAATCTCTATCATTGCATTTTCAAAACATTCATCAAACATTCATATATCATACGCCATCTTCATCTACAATAAATATCTATCATATCATATATCATTAATCCATCCATTTATTACATCATATATCATATATAAAAAATCCATCCATTTATTATATCATATAACATACATCATTTTCATCCATATATTACTTCATATATTTGCATTTACACCAAAATAAAAGAACACACATCCCATTTACATCGCATAACATATATCATTTCATACACATCATATCATTAACCATATATGTAATTACATCATCATACATATACAACATGCATCCGTACATCATGCATACATCAAGCATCCATACATCATCATAAAAGAACATCAAAACATCATAGCATATTATCATAATATAAACTACATCCATAACATCATAACAAAAAACATCATACATCATAACATATCATCATGATATAATCTGCATCCATATGATCATAGTAAAAGGATCATCATATAACATATAGAACATAAAAAGTAAATGCATCCATCATAGAATCATGTAGAACATATATGGATGAAAGAGTCCATTGCATATCATATAGATCAAAATAATAATGTCAAGTATACAATGATGTCTAAAAAAGAGAGATATATAATAAAAAAAATGGTTGTAATCAAAATGTACATCATCATCTCAAATACAAAAGAGAAATCACATCCGAAGCTAAGTACTACTAGCTCCAGACGGTGCATGCATCGTAGTATGGGTCCCACCACCACTACCTGTACCAGGATCTTTGGGATCTCTCCGGAGACACTGTGTGACTCTTGCACTGACGGTCCTAGAGTGGGTCCTGCCAGATCGAGACTGCCTATAGCTCACTCACTGCTCGGTAGGGGCGACATCATAATATTTACCTCTATAGTACTCTACCTCCCCACCAATACGAGCAACCTCTCGCATATAATTTTCCAGGGAGGTACCATCTGCTAGTCTCTGTAATCTCTCAGTTGTAGCCTAAGCACCCTCTACTACAACCTGACAGCATCCCTCTCAGTTGTCAAAGATGTACTATGAGTCTGAGCAGCTCCTATTGCCTGCTTAGCAGCATCCCTCTCGGTAGTCAATGCTGTAATCTATGACTGTGTTGTGGCTAATTGAGCCTACACTTATGCTAGAGCCTCTACATGTGACTAGGCATGTGCCTGCATCTGAGCCTGAGTCTGCTCTAGTAAACCCTGCACCTGAACAAGCTGCTCTTGAACAGTCTTTAACTACACTTGAAGGTCCGCTATCTACAGCTGCTCTGAAACATCCCTCA
This sequence comes from Sequoia sempervirens, assembly GCA_007258455.2. Taxonomy (NCBI): domain Eukaryota; kingdom Viridiplantae; phylum Streptophyta; class Pinopsida; order Cupressales; family Cupressaceae; genus Sequoia; species Sequoia sempervirens. The sequence goes on from VDFB02326527.1 coordinate 32,325, forward strand.
TGACCTACCTCTTACATGACACTGTCTCCTCCGACATATCTAAGGCAGGACCTAACCCACTTGCAACCTCTCGACTATCAAATCTATAATCATCACCGCTGCTCTCATCCCTGCTGCTCTCCTCTCCACTATCCTCCTCCTCACCAACATCCTCCTCAACACTGACATCCTCCTCACCAACAACACCAACATCCTCTGCCTCAACTCCTCTCTCCTCTGCCTTCGACCATGTGCAACAGAAACATCCTCCTCTGCAGGTAATGGGGAAGGCTCATCTGGAACAGTAAAACGTGGAAAAGGATGCAAAGCCAAAAACTCAGCATAGTCAATTGTAACCGATGGCTCAACAATATCAGCACAGATATCCCACTCAAACAGCTGCAAGGCCTGAAACTCCTGGACAACAACATCATATGATAAACTAGGCCCCCAATCTGCAGAATCTAACTGATGATGGGCGTAATGGGAAACACCTTGGGGCATACTTTGAACCATCCCATACTATCTATACACCCGTCTGATAAAAAATATCTCCAGTACCCAATGAGTCTGACCAATCAATATCATCGACTGATAGAGAAATGGTAACTGAATATCATCATCATCCCAATGATCACAATCTAGATACGGACGCCATGTCACATACTCTATATCATCGATCACTCTCCTCCAATACTCTAACTTACCCAGTTTGAACTAAGTAAGTCGGTCGACATATCTGAACACATATGGTCTCATGGGTGGTCTCTGTCTGACTAGCACTGGATGTGTGACATCTATGTGCTCCCACTCCCATACCTGAAGCAAAGTGACACCGATAGATACACTCCAACCTCTGAGATACACAGTTGAATGTAAATCATGATATAAGTGGGCAATCATACACATGCCCCAAGAAAATTTGGTGCCACGAACAACCATACTCTCCAAAACTTGGCCCCAACCAATGGAGAATCCCTTAGACCTGTGATTAGGACTAAGGAATCCTCCAATGAAACCAACAAGCATTGTAGGAAAAGTGGCGTATGCATCAACCATCTCATGCCATGGAATCCACTCTCCAGCAATCCAATCATCCTGAAACACTCTACGAAGGGCATCAGTCCCACCTTGCTATGTAGAATCATAAATGACATCTCCAACAATGGGAAGCTGTAGAATTTTCCAGAAATCCTTTGAGGTGATTGTCATCTCACTGGTAGGAAGGTGAAAGGTGTTGTGCTCACTATGCCACCTCTCGGCTAGCGCTGTCAATAGACCTCGATTAATCCTAATATGGGGCATGAATAAAAGAGGAGATAGTTTGCAACGTGTAATAATAGTCGTATCAGGTTGTGCCAACTAAGGTATCAAATCAAATGTCCACAAAAATCGCTCTCGAACCTGAAGGTTCTCCAACGACTCCTATCATTGGGAAATTTTCAAAACATCAGAAATTTTTGTCGAATCATCAAACATCAATTATCCTATCAAAACTAATTAGCTCTTGGTGAGAATTTTGATGAAATCTCATGAGTGAACATCATTGAACCTCACCTATCATGAGGTCAAATCATCAAGTATCATTGAACCTCACCTATCATGAGGTTAATCATTAATGCATCAAATCAACCTCGCTTATCATGAGGTACGTCAATCAAACTATAATTATTCCTCGTCTATCATGAGGATAATCATCATCAAATCAAACATCAGACATTGCCTATCATGAGGTCGAACATCATCTATTTTTTATTAGGATAATCAATCATATCAAACCAACATTGACATAATAAAAATTTAACAAAATCAATGACAAATTTTGACAAACTTTATCAATTTGATTTGAATATGCTAAAATAGGAATTCAAAGCGCCAAATCATGACATGTGCCACTTAATCGGTCAAAAGCACTATTATGGGTGTGCGAACCCTTTTCCTAGTACCTGCAAAAAAAATGAGTAAACAAATTAAACAAGGAATTGCAAGCTAAAACAAGGATTCCCCATGAAATCCATTTACAACCTCAAACTAGGAATGAAAATAACAAAGAACACAATGAAATAGATAAAACAAAGATTAAATCCTAATTTGATGTGCAAACTCATGATCCCATGGGGGAATTGGTGCCAATTTGATGTGAAAATTGGCCCTTTCCCAATTCCTATGATGAAACCTTGATATGTTGAAGATGATATTGATCCACTTTGATGAAAGATGAGAACTCCAAGCCAAATCTGCAAAAAGCCTAGATATGAGCCCTTTATTTATAGAATTTCAAGATGGATGAATGCCCAAATTTGAGCAATGTGGGACTAACATTCATCCAATGATATGATGCCACTTGTCAAGCTATGAATGGATGATGGATGTGCAAGATTTGGGGTTTGTGCCAATAAATGCAAATATTTGAATTTCAAATTTTTGAAATGACATGCAAGAGGAAGGAAAATGCAATAAATGCCACTTGGCTCAAGGCAAAGTACATGTAAGAGATTTTAAATGCCTTGTTGGATGTACATGTTGACTTGGAATTTTTGAATTCAAATTGAGAGAATATTCCAAAAGATGCCTTGTGAGGAAAATAGAGATTTAATAAATGAATTAAATCTATTTTCATGTGCAACTTGCATTATCTAGAGGATGTGACATGAGATGAGGTTAAATTAATCAAGGGTTAATTAATTTAATAGGAGATTAGATGATGTGACCTTGTTTGACTCAAATTTATGGATTTATTTAAATCAAATAAGAGAGGAATATGATAAGAGGCTAATTAAATAAGGATTTTGATTTATTTAATTAAAGGGGATGTGTTAGATTAAATCAAATAAGGTTTTAATTTATTTAATTTAATGGATAGACTTTAAAGATTTAATCAAATAAATTGATTATTTAATTAAATAGGGATAATTAGATCAGATGGATTGATTTAATTAACAAAAGAGATGACTTGATTTAGATAAAATATTTATTTAATCAAGAGTGGAATATTGATGAATTTAATCAGATAGGGGAATTTGATTAAATGGTTAGACCGAGGGATGATTCAGGAAGAAACGATGTTAGTAAGTCAGGATCAGATGCACAATGTCAATCAGTATATTTTACGTGTCTACATTTTGCCCCTCTTTGAAGCAATGCACTTGTTGCATTGGTTCAAAGAATAACCGATCTCGATCAAAGCCAATTTTTTTGATATTTTAAAAACTTGCCCCATTGCTGCATGGTGAGAGAAAACATGCCATTATAATGCCCCCTCGAGAGATCAGACGAAAATTTTAATTTTTTGGGTGATCTTGTGAAAAAAGATGACAAAGTACCCGATAGGTCCGAAAGGGGTCCGGGAGGCTAAAAATGTGTCTAAACGCAATAAAACGATGAAAAACGAGCCTCAATCGGACCAAAACAGGTTTGGGGGTCCAAAACCCTAGCAGGACAGCTATTTAGGGTTAAAAAACCCTAATTTTTAGGCTTAAAAGGGGCCCGAAGGGTCACTTTCAAGTCATTTTCACACCTCTGTTAGCAAACTTGAGATTCGAGCTCTGACCCTCCGGCGATATGGTGCAACGACAGCTTCCCCTACACACTTTAGACCGAGTTCAGACATACCAGCGGCCACTTAGCATCGGGGCACCGGTATGTGACCCTTACCCAAGCTTAGTTTTTTCATTTAATGCATTAATTACTGCTTTAAAAGGGGAGCTCGCCTCTAGCGATGTATATAGTGCCACTCGACATTTAAACTACGCTGCGCCAGGCTGTTTTGCACTGCAGCGATGTTGTTTAGCACTGCAGCGGTTCAATTAGGAGTTTAGAAACTCTGATGCTGGTCTCGAGCTCGGCGGGCCGGTTTGGGTAAAGTGCGGCATGACGACACCCTTTTTAGGCAAATCGCGACGCTGGAGGATAAAGTGTGCGGCGGCGGTACCATTTAGTTCTTTTTGGGCTTGAGCATCGGAGTTTGAGTAAAATCAAACTGCAACACCTTCATAAATTACGACACTAGATACGAGCTTGGAGCGTTTCACCAAGAATTTTTCAAAATTTTTAACACAGTGACTTTCCTTGATGCAGGACGGGCCCAGGGAGCTCTACTCTCAGGAGCACCAGTTGCGAGATTTGGAAAGCGTTTTACGAGACTTGAGCGATAGGGACCAGGACTGACTGGGAGCTATAGGATTATGGCATATTGTGTACGTGGCGCCCGTGCGCACCCACCTAGGGATGTTGTCAGCGCTAGCCGAGAGGTGGCACAGTGAGACATCGTCGTTTCATCTTCCCACTAGCGAGGCGACCATCACCTTGGAGGACGTTTGGCGCATTCTACGATTGCCTATTCATGGCCGACGGGTGATCTATGATATGGATGAGGGACGCGAGTTTTGCATCAGAGTCCTCGCCACATGGGACATTATCTACTGCGAGGGACAAATTGAGCTCGAGCGGTACAGGGTTATAGCACCTCCCTTGCGCTAGGCGGTTGCAGCAATCATTTCAGGTTTGGTTGCCCCAGACTGACGAGGGCGATATTTCAATCCCAGTTGGGGTTATTGCTGGGAGCGGATGGTCCGAGACAGGCCAGTTCGCTTTGCATGGGGACCTGTCCTTCTGGCTTCACTTTACAGGGACCTTCACAAGTACATATACGTGGATGGCAGAGCGCTGGGGGCTGGAGTGAAACTTCTTCATGTTTGGGCGTGGGAACGCATTTCTGTGCTACATCCACATGTCGTTCTAGTTCCGATGGGGGTAGAGGATGCCCTCGTGGCATGATACAGAGGCAGTGTGTCCTTCACACACACTGGCGAGCATGGGATCCCCTACTAGAGGCGGGTCCTAGATGAGATGCTTGTCTTTACTTGGCACCATACCTTGGTCGGCCCGAATGGGCTGATGATGTTGCTCAACTCTTTTATTGCCGCCAGGATTGATATATGCAGGGGCGCGAGCACATGATGATCGAGAGGTACCTGCCTGGGCACGTGCAGTGTCAGTTCGGAGAGCTGTAGGATCGGCCTGATGACGACTATGTAGCCATCTTTGCATGCAGCATGACATAGGTGTCATGGGGTCATGGTATTCCTACCTCCAAGGCAGTTGATAGCTTCAGGCAGTTGGTAGCCTGACCGTGGGCTTATGATTAGGGCTTGGCAAATCCAAGGACCACTCAGGCCTACAGAGACTGGTTCAGACCTCCTCTTCGGTTGACCATTCTAGGCGAGGATCCAGAGGTGCACAAGGTTAGAGGCAGAGGGCGAGGACGAGGGCGAGGACTGAGGGTCGAGATTCGACAGGATCTACCAGGTGTGCCCCCAGTTCCGCTAGGTTAGGGAGATGTCCATATGTAGGATCAGCAGCAGGAGTTGCTAGTCCCACCACCACGAGCCGAGGGTGAGGATCAGGCTCACGTGCAGCCACAGGGACAGGAAGACAGTTGGGATGTGCTGATTGCGCAGCTGCAGGCCCAGGTTCAGGTGTTGACAACAGAGAGAGACCAGGTGAGGGCTGAGAGAGAGCAGCTCAAAGCAGAGAGCGATCAGGCTGTGCAGCAAAGACAGGCTGCAGAGCTACAGGCAGCCACAGAGCTAGGCCGCAGACAATAGATCGAGAGTATGACAGCCTCCTCCTCCCATGGTACAGTGTTAGTATGATCTTACAGGGATGCTATCTGAGAGATAGAGTACTACCGTCGAGCTTACCATGACATCGTACCTAGAGCAGATTGGGTCCTAGAGTACTTAGAACGGGCCAGCCAGAGACCACCAGAGGGTCATGGTGACAAGGGCGATGGTAGTATTCACAGAGATCGAGCTTGATTCAGATGATACATTTTTCGTGCCTTATGGGATCATTTTTGATAGCTCGATGGGCGTTTTGTACTGATTGACACATATGTACAGTGATCCGATTTATTCTTTGTACTATGACAGTGACATTGATGATATGATATATATGAGCCAATTTTGATGCGATGTACTATGTTCTCCTTTATGCATGGATGGCTTATTTCTATATGATTTGCAGTGATGTCCTATGGATGCATTTATTTCTAATGATGTATGCATTATGATTATGACTAACAGATCTATATTATGCTAACCTATGATATGATGTGCAATGATGTTATCTATATGATGATTTATTTTATGCCAATGCAATATGTGATATGGGTTTTAATATGTAAAATGATATGATCTATGGTATATGCAATTATGTGTGGAATATGCTTATATATGAGATGATTTATGGATGGATGTAATGGGATGGTTCAATGAGATGCTTAGAATAACAAATGTTATTATCCTAAACGTAATTATTGATGATGTATGTAATGCAATGATATGTTAATGCAAAGTGATATGCTGATGCGTAATGTGAATGTAATGTGATGATATGATGTCATTTATGTTATGCAAGTGTGTATGCCTAATGAATTAAATGCTTATATACCTATTGCTTATGATTATGCAAAAATGATTATGGAATGCTTTTATAGATGCTATGTGATGATTTAGATGGTAATATGAAATGGTTGTGAAATGCAAATGAATGTTTATGCAATGATCGATATAATTCCATGAGATGCAATGTAATGGGTGAAATGCAATGACATGGATGCACCTATTTATGAAGAATGTTTATGATAAAATATTTAAAAAAATGCAATGTGTATGTTTCCTATATGATATTCTTATGCAATGCGTATGATTTGTGGATGCAGGATTGATGACGATGATGGTGATGATGATCAACTGTCATAGTACCTTGTTAGTGCGGTTAGTAAGAAAAGAAGTCATTTCAACAAGACACAAGATGATGCAAATGCAGATGATGATGATTACTTGCTAAGGAATTGGGATTTTCAAAGGACCGATTTCCTTATGTTTGATAACACACGTGGTACGATGCATCAAGGTATAGGGAACCGGGATGGCATTGTACCTAGTGTGATGGACTTTGACTTGACAATTAGATAGGAGTATTCTTGTTCACACCTGACATATGAAAACCTTGCTAGGATGTACTTCAGAAGTTTCAGACACCTCAGACCAAAACACGAAAAGGTAAACCTATCCCTGTAATAGTCAACAAGTTGCCCTAGACCTCTTCCATACATACCTAGAAAAGCAAGTATTCGCTGAGGTTATATTACAAGAACGTCCAACAGGCACATCAGATAAAAAGATAATGATCATTGCCCCATTCCTATTTCTCTAAATCCTCTATTTTGGGATATCATTAAGACGTCCTTGGAATGAGCACAAAATAAGATAAGTCAAAAGATAAAGACAGAGTAAACAAACAAACTGATGCTCTTCAATACCACTAACGAAAAGAGGATGTGTTTTCTAAGGATGATAACTGAAACTTATTGCCAAAAGATAATGCCCATTGTAGGAAGGATTCATCCTAGGAAATGTTAGTGGATGGTGACACATCATTTCGTTTATCCAAAGTGTTCTAGGGGATGATTGATATGGGACCAATTCAAATGATGAGTTACCAATACGAAGAGATAACCAACTTGCTTACGCACTAACTTAGACTTTAGACTTGACATTTTTGAGTTTTCACTTTTAATCTGCTAGACTTGTTTCCGATTATCCTGTCAAAGATTGAGGATGGAGATTAGTTTATTATGGATGGTAATTATTGCGGGTGCAAGTGAGATGAGGTGGATGGATTTTTTTCAAAATTTTGGATGTTTTTGATGTTTTGCAATGTTTTGAGGTTGTTTTTGGTATTTTTTGAGATTTCAAATGTTTTGATTTTTTGATTTTCTATGTTTTTGGGATTTTCTGAGATTTTGACCAAGAGACTAACCTAAAGAACTAGCCTAGGGGTCTCGAGGGCTGGTCAACAGACTAGCCTTGCCTACGTTATATACGCAGAGACCACGTAGTTTGATTGACGACTTGACCAATTTATATATGACAATATACATGATGAGATGTTAGTTTATTATGACAGACTCCTATAAGACTGACCTAAATATCTCGGGGGATGATCAAAGATCAACCTTGCCTACGTTCAAGCTCAGAGACGACGTAGTTCGACAAGATGACCTTGTTTTTGACTTTTTGATGATTTTTTGACCTGTTTTTGGATTTTGATATGTTTTGATGTTTTTGGATTTTTTGATTTGAGGACTTTAAGAATAAACACGAATCCAATCCGATGAGAGCATGCCCCTAGCGTGATGCAATAGACTACTCCGATAAAGGCAGGACAAAATGACCTTGAGGATGGGCCGAGTAGTACTAGGAGGGATTATGATACGAAAACATGACCAAGCTATGGTGTGGATGTGAGTGGATGAGTGATGGATGAAGGCCTGAATGCGATGGAAGATGGAGGGATGATGCCAAACAAGCTGTACAGATCCTGGTGGATGGAAAGTGCTTATTTATGCAAGGCGCCTGTTTGCTAGGTTTTCACCAAGGTACTTGCCCAAAGTGCCACCAAAGTGGTTTTCACTAGAGGATGATTTTTTATTTTTATTTTTTGTTGTCACCAAGACGCCTGTTTGCCAGGTTTTTTCAAAAGTGATCATTTTTTCAGGACATTTTCTGATTTTTTAGATTTATTGATTCTATACCTTGAAAGATTTAGGCATAAAACTTTTTGAGATGGGAGCTATTCATTGGCTCCTGTAGAGGTTCCCCTTTGGGTGTTGATAGCTGATATGCCCCTGATTTATAACTTGATGTGATGACAAAAGGTCCCAACCAATTGGGTTCAAACTTGCCTTTGCTATTTGGGTTTGGGACATTCTTCTGATTTTCTTTTAAGACCAACTCTCCGACTTGGAATGTCCTGCTTCTGATTTTTTTGTTGTAGCTCCGTTTGAGTCTATTTTGATAGACTTGCATGTGATTTAAAGCATCTATTCATCTCTCATCCAGTAGCTCCAACTCATTTAATCTTGACACCCGATAGTCCTCATTAGTGATGAGGTTTTGCAATGATATTCTGAGGGATGGGAGCTCGATCTCAATGGGGAGTATGACTTCTGATCCGTAGACCAAGGAGAAGGGGGTGGCGTTGGTGGGTATGCAAATGTTGGTTCGATAAGCCCAGAGGGTGGGATTAAGCTGCAAGTACCAGTCACGACCTGCGTCATTGACTATTTCTTAAGGATTTTGAGGATGGTTTTGTTCATGGCTTCTGCTTGGCCATTGCCTTGGGAATAGTACAGGGTGGAAAAGCGATGCTGGATTTTGAATTTCTCGCACAAGTCACGAACCTCCTGGTTCTTGAATGGTGTCCCATTATCTAAGATAATGGCTTATGGGACACTGTAACGACAGATGAGATAGTTCAGGATAAATTTTGAGATCTGCTTTCCAGTTATATATGTCATGGGTATGGCCTCTACCCACTTTGTGAAGTACTCAGTTGCAGTTATGATGAACTTGTGGTCATTGGATGAGGTGGGTGTGATTTTTCCAATGAGATCGAGGCCCCACTACGAAAAGGGCCATGGTGTGACGATGGGGTGAAGCTCTTGAGCTGCAGCATGGATGAGATCCCCATGCTGCTGACATTGTAGACACTTTTTAGCATGATCATGTGCTTCTCTTTCCATTGTGGGCCAATAATACCCCATCCTCAGTAGTTTCTTGGCGATGGTCATTCCACTTGAGTGTGAGCCACATATACCGTTGTGAACCTCAGTTAGAGCGGTTAATGCCTCCTCAACATTTAGGCAGCACAATAAGATACCTTCTATCCTTCTACGATATAGGGTATCACCTAGGATCACAAATCTGGATGCCTTTTTAACAAAGGTTCATTTTAGGCTCGATGGTAGGTCAGCGGGTATGAATCCTATTCGAAGATATGTATAGATGTCATGATACCAAGGATTGCCAGGACCAACGATTTCACACACATATTCTAATTCCGGTACCTCGAATGTGGGAACGAGAAGCTACTCAATCAAAAATTCATATTTCGGCACGTTATGAGGGATGTCTAATAGGGACCCAATTGTAGCCATGGTGTCTGCTGCTCTTTTGTTGGTTCTTGGAATCTTCTCAAATGTTATGTCAATGAAGGATTCCTTCAGAGTCTCCACAAATTTCTTTTATGGAGTGAGCTTATCATCCTTAGTCTGATATTCATTATTGACCTGATTTATGATCAACTGAGAGTCTCCATACACCTTAAAAGCTATGATGTTCCATTGCACTGCTATCTTGAGGCCTATAGTCAAAGCCTCGTATTCTACTGTGTTGTTGGTGCAAGGAAATTCCAATTTGTATGAATTTGGTATGCAATCCCATTGTGGGGTGATGAAGAAGACACCAGCTTCTTATCCATGTTGTGTGTATGAACCATCGAAGTATAGTTTCCAATGGTCAGTTATGTTGAGGTTAAAAATGGATTCATCTGGGAATTATGAGACAAGAGGGTTCTCAGAATAAATGGGTGCTTCTGCTAGTTGATCTGCAATAACTTGTCCCTTAATGGCTTTCCGCTCTACATACTCGATGTCATACTTTGATAATATCATTACCCATTTTTCCATTCTTCCTGTGAGCATTGCCTTTGATAGGAGATACTTGAGGGGATCAATTTTTGCAATGAGCTTTATCTTGTGTGCCAACATGTAATGTCTGAATTTTTGGGATACAAACACTACTGCGAGGCAAGCTTTCTCGATGAATGAGTAATTTAGCTCATGACCGACCATTGTCCTGCTGATGTAGTAGATAGCCCTCTCCATTCCGTTTTCATCATGCTGAGCTAGGAGAGCTCCAAGGGATACTGTTGTTGCTGACACATATAAGATCAATGGCTTTCTTGGGATGGGTGGCATTAAAACTAGTGGTGTTAGTAGATATTCCTTGATTTTGTTAAATGCTTCTTTGCACTTTGTATCCCATTTGTATGCCACTCCCTTGTGGAGTAGGTGAGAGTATGGGTTCTGCTTGTCTGCCAGTTGTGCTATGAACTGTCTGATGGATTGAAGTCTACCTTGGAGATCTCTCAGTTGTTTTAATGTCCTTGGTGCTTCCATCTTGAGGATTGCTTTTACTTTTTCCAGATCCACCTCAATACCCCTCATGGACACTATGTATCCTAGCAATTTACCTGATTGTATGTCGAAGACGCACTTCTTGGGATTTAGTCTGACTTTGTATTCCTCTAGTCTGTCAAAGATAGCACTTAGGGTTGCTATATGATCTTGTCTTTTTCTTGACTTAGCTAGAATGTCGTCGACATAGTCTTCGACTATTTTATGAATCATGTCGTGGAATATCAATGTCATGGCCCTTTGATAGGTTGCTTCTGCATTCTTTAGGTCGAATGGCATCGTGTTCCAGTAGTAGGTCCCCCATGGACAAGTGAAAGCCATCTTATGTTGATCTTCTTTTGCTATCATGATCTGGTTGTATCCTAAAAATTCGTCCATTAGTGATAGCATCTCATGTCCTGCTGTCATGTCTACTATCATGTCAATGTTGGGAAGCGGGAAATCATCCTTGGGACATGCCTTGTTCAAATCTCTAAAGTCCGTGTAGATTCTAATGGCTCCATCAGGTTTTGAAATAGGTACCAAATTTGACACCCATTCTGGATAATCGATTGATCGGATAAATCCTGCATCTAACAACTTTTTTAGCTCCATTTTGACTAACAGAGTGATTTGAGGATGCATTTTCTGAAGCTTTTGTTTGACCGGCTTTGCTTCTGGATATACTACTAAATGATGAACCATAGTCTCTGGATCAAGCCCTGGCATGTCAGCATAACTCATGCAAAGTTTATTTGTCTGTCCCTTGGGAATGCTGCTAGGAGTTCTTGCTCTCCTGATAATAGTGATTCTGCATAAAATGTGATATGCGGGGCCTCCTCTGTTCCTAGGTTGACAGGATTGCATTTTTTGGCCAAGACTGCTAACTTCTCCTGATGAATAACTCTTAGAGGAAGATTGAATCCTTCATCCTCGGGCACCTCAGAGAGGTTTTCATCGTTGGATATGTCCTTTCTTTTTACTATTTTCTTGTTAGAGAGTGCCACAGTGTGGTTTTCACTCAAGGACTTGGATATGATTCTTAGTTTCTCACTTTTGCGACTGAAGGATTCAATCATTTCCCCGTAATAGGCCTGTGTATCCAACTCCATTATAAACCCTACTTTATGATCCCCATCTGGAATGTTATCCCTCAATCCCATGAATTTTGAGAGTGCCTCATCATTTTCGAATGTATCGAGAATTGGTGGTCCTCGTTGGTCATAGTCGATCAGTTGGGGATATACTAAATGGATCTCATGATTTTGTTGGTCTAGTTCAAAGGAGATGGTGCTAATCATACACAGTGTGGTGTCCTCAAATAACCTAGGTAGATTGGTCATGGTATCCTCGTCATCGCTACTAATATAGGGCTCAGTTATAAAGTTATATGTGTCTCTAGCTGTGAATATTGGTGAGTGTACTTGTGCTAGTATTGGCTAAGGAGAAATATTAACCGTTCTAATCGGAGCACTTCGGCCACGTATGGTTATTCTCGGAGGGGTACATCCAAGACCAAGATTTGTTATGGGTCGAGTCTCTGGCATGATAGGTATTATGAGCCCATTGTCATTTTGTCCCAGTCTTTGATTTCTGTCGTAGCCCATTGCAAGCATCATTTGTAGGCCCTTGCTTATTTCATCCATTGGTAAATTAGCTGCCGGTATTTCATCTTGATACAACATGTGAGATGGATCTATTTCAATAACCTCATGGCCAAGGTCTCCCCATCTTGTGAATTTGGGATAGTCTTCAGGATACGTTTGTGATGTGGAAGCTTGATTTTCTTGTGGACGTCCCTGTGATCTAGGAGATTGTGGTAACTCTCCTATCATAAAAGCATTGTTAGGGAGTTTGTAGCTTCCACAACCATCCTCTTGGATGATGAGCTTGATATCGGAGATGGTGGGGATGGCAGGTGTCTCTGTCGCAGAAGTGGACACAAGAGTGGCAGGGTCATTGTATGGTGTGGATGGGCCCTCATCATTCTTTGGAACTTGGGGGATTTTGTAATACTTGGCTTCAAGATTTTTGCAATATGAAAATGGCTCGGGATCTCCATGGATGGTGACCTCTTGTCCATTATGTGTAAATTTCACACATTGGTGGAAGGTTGATGTTACGACTTTCATCGCATGGATCCATGGGCGTCCTAGGAGGATATTATATGGCAAGTCAAGGTCCAAGACCTGACAGGTGGTTTCCATGAGCGTTGGCCCTACTTGAATAGGGAGTTTAATCATGCCCTGAGACACTCTTTCTTGGTCATCATATGCTCTTATCGTGATGCCCTTTCCTTTGTCGATGGAATCTTTTGATATTTTCAACTGCTTGATGAGGTTGAGAGAACAGATGTTCAAACCCGCACCTCCATCCACCAAGACCCTTTTGATTTTTCTCTTGTGTACAATCACTTCCAAGTGAAGTGCACGGTTGTGAGATGGTTGGGCAGGGAAATATTGGTAAGAGAATGTAAGGAGATTAGGCGTTATGATATTTCTGACCATAGCTTGGAATTGCTCAGCATCGAGATCTGTGGGGATAGTGGATGAGGCTAATGCTTCCTCAAGGATCTTTTTATGCGCAAATGAGATGTGTGTTGGTGTTCTTTTGAGTTGATCTACAACATTGTAGCCATGCGGCACAGATCTAGATGAAGGGAATCTATTTGGTTGGGATGATCCTACGATGGTGACTTTGCTGCCTCTTGTGGTGACTCCACATTCTTCGGCATGGGCGCCCTTGATGGTGATTACCATGTAGTTTTCATTTAGTGAGGCAACGACAGATTCATAGAGATGATTTACATTGCCTTTCACTTTATCCTTGTTATTCCCTTGGTTGCCATGGTTTGGCATCAGATTCGTATATATTTTAAGATCCTGATTTCCCGTAGGTTGTTCCACGTTTATGATTTTCTTATCGATGAGATCTTGGATGATGTTTTTGAGTCTCATGCAACTGTTTGTGGTGTGGCTTTTGATTTTGTGAAATTCGCAAAGTTGATTCTCGTTATACCAAGGAGGTTTGACATCGGGTTCTTGGTAATTCTCGAATGTAGGATTCTTGATGAGTTTTTCGTCAATCAACTTTTTCATTATGTCCTCAAGCGGCTCCCCCAAAATGGTGTATTTTTGTTTTGGATAACTTTTGCGTTGGGGTGGTCCTCTTTGGTCATTGAGATTATTGATGGTTGGATTATTGTTGGGTTGGTGTGTTGTGTGATGGTGGTTTTGGTGTTGAATTTGGATTTGCGGTGCGGGTGTATGTTGGCGTGGGGCACTAATGACCACCTTGGCATTGACGACACCATCATTAGTAAAAATTTTGTTTCTTTCCCATGTACGAGGTTTATCGTTGTAATTGGATGGTGGACGGTTTTTTTGTTGTTCATGGTATGATGTTGATTCCGCGGGTTGGGTCACAAGGGCTCTTTCGATGCTAAGCGCCTTGGAGATTAGTTGATTATATGTGGTGATGTCCTGAACCTTGAGATGAAATGCCAAGCGGCCTTCAAGGTTTGCTATGATGGTGCACACTTTTTGTTCTTCTGGCATTGTCCACTTGCTTCAATTGGCCTTAGATTGCCATCATTGTAGGAATGAGGTGAATGATTCACCCTTTCCTTGTTTTAGAGCTGAGAGTTCTTCGAGACTAACATGCATTGCAATGTTGCATGCATAATTTTTAATGAATGCGTCCCTAATTTCTTAGAATGTTCTAATGCCTAAAGGTAAGCGAGAGAACCATTCTATAGCGGGGCCTGCCAAGCTCCTAGGAAATAGCCGCATCAGATAAGTATCGTCATATGCGACCTCCATGCAATGAACCTGGAATTCCCTGATGTGATCTTCAGGGTTTCCCATCCCTCGATATTTGTCAAATTTGGGGATTTCAAATCCCTTGGGGAATGGTTTCATCTCTAGGCTCCTATCAAATGGATAGGGACATAAGTTGCTTGGTGTTTTGGTTGTTTTCCCTGATTGAAGGTCGAGCACTTGTTGTGAGAGTAACCTAAGTTGTGTCATCACATTATTTTGGGGATTAGGGGGTGGTATGAAAGTGTTTTGGGGTGTTTCAATCATTGGTTGGATGGATGGGTTGGTCAGTGCGTTGTTCGATGGTATCTGTATGTTCTGGCGGGCAAAGTAGGCTTCCACTTGCTTTTGTATGAACAATGCTTGTTGTTGATCTTGTTGTTGCTGCACTAAGATTTGTGCTTCTTGTTGCGCTTGTTGCTGTTCCAACAACACTTGTTGTTCTTACTGTTGTTCCCACAACGTTTGTTGGGCTGCCAATTATGCTGCTTCTTGTTGCTCTTGATATTGCTTTAATGCTTGTTGATATGCTTGCACTTGCGCTACTTGTGCAAGAAGTTGTGCTTGTGCTTGTGCTTGTTGTGCTTGATATAGAGCTTGCACTTGTTCAACTTGTGCTTGTGCTGCTTTTTGTTGCAATAGAAGTTGTGCTTGAGCAGCCTTTTATTGTTGTTGTTGCAGTAAAGCTTGGGCAGCTTGAGCGACTTGTTGTTGTTGTTGTTGCAGTAAAGCTTGGGCTTGTTGCGCTTGTAGTGTGGCTTGTGCAGCTCGGGCAGCTTGTGCAGCTTGAGTGGCTTGTTTTCCAATTTTTTGTTTTTGAACTTGTTGGTATCCTCTTTGGGAAGCAGCTTGCAATGCTACGTCGTATTGGCTTGATGTGGTGAAAGTTGGTGGTGGTGGATTTGGAATGGCATTTGTGAAGGTGGTGTTGGTGTTTTGCAGGATGGATGGTGCTGTTGATGTGATTGGTCATTGAGAGACCATGCTTTGTGATGTTATTGGGGTATTTGATGATGTTGCAGTTACTTGTGTATTCGTCGTTTGTTGTTGCGATATCAATGAAAAATTTTGGGTGTTTGGTGTAATGCTTTGATTGATGGTTGGGATATTTTTTTGATTGATACTTGGTAGAGGGGGAAGCCCTAAACCAAGGAGTGATGTGGATGATAATGGAAATGGTGGTAGAGGTGGAGATGTAAGAGGTGTGAGCCCTTGCGAGAATGTTGTGGTGTCAAATATTCCCCTTGGTCCGAACATATCTCCCTCTTCTTGTGAATTTGTGATAAGAGGGGTTTGAGGTGTTGCGTGAAAAAATGATGATGATGGATCATGATGGAATGTGAGAGGAACATTTTTATCTAATGGGTTTTCGGGTATGCTTTGTTCTAATGTGGTGTTTGCGTCCATGTTTTGATTATTAACAAGGGGGCATGTTTGAAGTGCATTGAGAAATGCACTTCCCTTATTAAAATTGGGTTGTGTTGGAGCAAATGATGTTGTGATTTGCGGAATGTTTTGCTTGATGTTTTGAGATGGGGGTGTGGATGAGATGTGAATGGTGGATGAGATTAGAGGAAATGATGTCTCCACTATGGTACTTACATCAAAATCCAAAGGCAACTTGGCCCCTTGTTTTGCTAGTTCAAGCATGTATAACGAAGAGTTGAGTCTCATCATGATGTTGATGATTTTATGATTCTCTAGATTTTGAAGCATTTCAGTCATTTCTTCGCGAGACATTCCAAAGTTAAGGTCCTCTCCTTGGTTTTCTTCTTGCTGATTTTGTGATGATGAGAGGGTCAATGGATTGCTTGATTCAGCTGGATTCATTTATGCATTTGTTTGGCTATGATCGCTTGAAGCAGGTGTTTCTTTGTTGGCTTCCATACTCTTCTTGCATTGAGATCTAGTTAGAACCATAAAACAAGGATCAATCCTTGAGAATATGGGAGATGAATCTCTTGATTCTTTGAATCAATCTTTATTTTATGTCCCAAAGTATAAAGTTTTTAGGATGCCTTGAGGATCAAAGGTGATGATATGATGATGATGTTAGGGATGGATGATATGGATGTTTTGGCTTTTGATAAATCTTGAATGAGATACTAGGTTTTTTAGGACTTGTGGATTTTGATTTTTGATTTTGGATTTGAGATTTGAGATTTTGCCCTTGATTTTGATTTTAATTTTGATTTAGATTTTGAACAAAAAGACCCTAAGATGTTGGATGATGATCTAAGGGATAGCTTTGTTCAAAGGATAATGATTTGAATATGTGTGAGGAGAAGGATGCATCTACCCACACCTATTCAAACAAGATGATTGTTTCACTAAGCATATGAAGAAGGATTCATCTACATACACTAAGCTAGACAAGATGATTTTGATAACTTTGACTAAGTATATGCAAAAGGATGCATCTACACATGCCTAGCCAAAGGTGTTTTGATAAATGTTTTCAAGGATTTTAGTCTCAATGATTTTTATTTTTCCACAAAGCCTAATATTTAAGGATGATTTCAAGATTTTCCAAAAGGTGATTTGTGAGATGATGTTGTTTTGATGTTTTGAAGGATGGATGAAAAATATTTTGATACGTTTTGATCCTATGATGAACCTAAAAGGTATACCTTGTTTGCCTAGACCTAGGTATTGAAGAGCATGCAAATGCTTCCTAATGACCTTTGTAACCAAGAAATGATTTCATTTGAACATTCATTTTCGGATTTCCAACCAATGATTTTAGCTTTGGGATTATGAGTCTTCAACACATATGAAAGTTCATTTTTCTTAGCTTTTCTTAATGAATTTATTTTACCAAAAACACTTTCTTCAATTAGGTTTTCAAACTAAGATGTCCAATGTCTTAATTTCTTCAAACCCCACAAGATATGTTATGTGGAAATTCAATGAACTTAAGGCAAGGGTCTCCTATTGTTTACTTAAGAAGACAAATTGAGATATAAGCCAATGTTTAGAAACCTCTAAGGATGTGAATCCCAAGGGAAAGCAATAACATATGGATTGAGTCAATTGTATTTGTCCTCAAAAAGGGTTTGAAATTTGGATGATGTTAAGTGTTTGTTTTTGAGATGTTTTCGATCAAGCAATGAATTTTGTAACCCAAGAATAAGTACAATCCTATGGATGTGTAAGACAATATTTGTTGGATTCCCACTTGGAAAGTCCAGCTACGCTTATCTCTAGCGAATGGTTAGATGCTTGACCCCACTGGCTCCCCTCCACGACACTCACTTATACAGGGGTAGCCAAGCATCAACACCCATGAAACTCCCATGGCATGCCTTCCATTTCTACTAGAAGACCGTAAAAGTGTGGGGTGGCTTCAGAATGACCGTTCTTGCACCAACAAATAGGTTAAAGGATTTTAGAAAATTCTAGCACATGGGTTTTAATAAGGACTTTTTGTTTGTGGAGATTGACCCATACGGCAAGAGTCCCCTTTCGGATCCATCTTGTCGGAGTCAACTGCGTGATATTGGCATTTCGTCCAATATCCACATTTATATCCTAGCTGGAAATACTCTTGGCTTTAGAGTGTTACCAGTTGAGTCGTTCCCTTGGGTGAGTACTTTTTCCCCAAGGTAGGCCCTCTAGGATAAACAAAAGTGAATGAAGAACAATATTCGTAACTTGATCAATCCTTGTTGGCAACAAGGAGAGAGAATGTATGCAACAAAGCCCCCACTCACAATCGCACAATATGTTGTTCAATTTTTAAGCCCAAATTGAAGTGTGGAGGTGATTTCTTTGTCTTAACCCAAAGTCATGAAAAAGGCCTTTTGATTCTCAAGATCCCTATAAAGCGTGAGAGAAGCGCATACACCCTTTTTCAATGGTTTTAGTCTAAGTAAGCCCTCACGAAAAACAAAGCTACACTTGTTCTTTTTAGATCCACAAAGCAAAATGTGAGTTCGTTTTAGAGCACCAAATCACAAGTGAAAGACATTTGTTCAATTTGTTAATCCAATAAGTGAAATCTAGTAAGTTGTGATCCTAAAGTTTGTTTTAACCCTTTTGCAAGAAATAAACAAAAAAAATTCTTTTTAAACCCAAAGGAAGATTAGTGTCCTAAGAAAGAAGAAGATGACAAATTCTTAAAGAAGTGTTAAACAAACACTAAAGTGTTTAAAAACACTTTGATTTGATGAAATATCATCATCATGCTCCTTCCTTCCTTTGTCTTCAATTTCCAACCTATAAGTGAGAAAAACCAGTCAGATTCTAGAAAATACAGAAGTTGAAAACCAAAAAATAGAACATAAATTAATCATAAATCAAAAGCACGTGCTAAAAAGCCAAATTTTCCCTTTTACTGTCTCCTAGTGTCGCAACTCGTGAAGGTGTCATAGTTTTTCCTCCCAGCAGTGCCCTTATAGCGTCGCTTACCAGTCAGTGGCGCTCTATGTCAGGACAGAGAGCTCAATTGCATCACAATTTTGGCCCAACGTCGCAGTTTGTGTCTAGCGTCGCTATTTAATATTTTTTGAAATTGTCTGCAAAGTCGGCGAGTCCAGCGGCAGAGTTTAAAATTCAAAAATCTTGGTGGGACGAGTCCACCGGCGCAGTTTGTTTTTCAAGTGGTGCCATATAGCGACGTAGATGAGCCCACGGTGCTAAAACAACGACACTGACAAGCCCACAGTGCCAAAACAGCGACACTGAGCTCCCAGCGTTGGAATTTTCTGTGTGAAGAAAAATGCAGAAATTTCAAGAAAATATTAGAAATAATGATATCCAACCCTTCTTCTAGCACCAAATGTGCGAACCCTTTTCCTAGTACCTGCAAAACAACATGAGTAAACAAATTAAACAAGGAATTGCAAGCTAAAACAAGGATTCCCCATGAAATCCATTTACTACCTCAAACTAGGAATGAAAATAACAAAGAACACAATGAAATAGATAAAACAAAGATTAAATCCTAATTTGATGTGCAAACTCATGATCCCATGGGGGAATTGGTGCCAATTTGATGTGAAAATTGGCCCTTTCCCAATTCCTATGATGAAATCTTGATATGTTGAAGATGATATTGATCCACTTTGATGAAAGATGAGAACTCCAAGCCAAATCTGCAAAAAGCCTAGCTAAAAATTCAATGATGGATGGAAATGGCTAAATATTTTTAGCATAATAACTTTGCAATGTTTGTGGATGATGAAATGAGGATATGAGCCCTTTATTTATAGAATTTCAAGATGGATGAATGCCCAAATTTGAGCAATGTGGGACTAACATTCATCCAATGATATGATGCCACTTGTCAAGCTATGAATGGATGATGGATGTGTAAGATTTGGGGTTTGTGCCAATAAATGCAAAATATTTGAATTTCAAATTTGTTGAAATGACATGTGCAGAGGAAGGGAAAATGCAATAAATGCCACTTGGCTCAAGGCAAAGTATATGTAAAGAGATTTTAAATTCCTTGTTGGATGTACATGTTGACTTGGAATTTTTGAATTCAAATTGAGAGAATATTCCAAAAGATGCCATGTGAGGGAAAATAGAGATTTAATAAATGAATTAAATCTATTTTCATGTGCAACTTGCATTATCTAGAGGATGTGACATGAGATGAGGTTAAATTAATCAAGGGTTAATTAATTTAATAGAAGATTAGATGATGTGACCTTGTTTGACTCAAATTTATGGATTTATTTAAATCAAATAAGAGAGGAATATGATAAGAGGCTAATTAAATAAAGATTTTGATTTATTTAATTAAAATGGATGGTGTTAGATTAAATCAAATAAGGTTTTAATTTATTTAATTTAATGGATAGACTTTAGAGATTTAATCAAATAAATTGATTATTTAATTAAATAGGGATAATTAGATCAGATGGATTGATTTAATTAACAAAAGAGATGACTTGATTTAGATAAAATGATTTATTTAATTAAGAGTGGAATATTGATGAATTTAATCAGATAGGGGAATTTGATTAAATGGTTAGATCGAGGGATGATTCAGGACGAAACGATGTTAGTAAGTCAGGATCAGATGCACAATGTCAATCAGTATATTTTATGTGTCTACAATAGGTTGTCAAAGCGCCGAAACTACCAAAGCGCTATTTTATTAGTTGAATGCGCTAAAACATTGGGTCAAAGCGCTAAAATAGTCATCCGACGTGCTAAAGTTTCTATCCAAAGTGCTAAAACCACCAAAGCGCTAATTCTTATCACCTAAGCGCTAAAACAGGGTACCTATGCGCTAAAGTTTGAAAGTGCTAAAGCACTCAACCTAAGCACTAAAATAGAAGCCTGACACACTAAAAATTTCAAAGCGCTAAAAAACCTAATGAAAGTGCTACAACGTGAATCGTAAGCGCTAAAAGAATTCAAAATTAAAGAAATCAAATAATGCACAAAAAATGAGACAATGCACAAAAAATGAGGGAATAAAGAGTACATACCGGAGGTCCGTAGGCAACTGGGTGTTAGTGATGTCGTACACGCTCGAACAGGTGGGTGTGATATGGAATTGACATCTCGCTCCAAGTGGTACAAAAAGCTCTCTCACAAAGTTTTCAAAAGGTCAAAATGTACAAATGAGAGTGAAAAAGACCCTTTTACCTTTTATAGGTTATTAAAGGAGGGATTTTTGTGGGATTATTTAAATTTATTTTTGAGGAGATTAGTTCAAAAACATCTTGGGGCACTTTCTACATCAATTATCAGGAGATAAATTATTTCATCACTGATTATTCATTGAACCTACATCAAAATTATCAAAAAATCATAAAAATTTGAAAAATTCCCCAAAAATTGAAAAAAATAAAAAATTCATCAATTTATCTCCCGAGGGGGCATATATCCATCAATCACTTGAAAATCATGTCTGGGGCATACTAAAAAAATTTCATCGATACTAGCAGCAACAACACAAAATTTTCTTTGAAGCAATGCATAAACACATCACTTCAAAGAGGGGCAAAATGTATACACCTAAAAATGGTCTGGAGAATATAATTAATTAAATATGATTTATTTGATTAATTAATCTTAAATTCATCTACTTAGTAAATAAATAGAAATATTTATTTATATTAAGTTCACTATTAATTCTTCTATTTTATCGTATTATTTTCCTCTTAATTAAATAAACAAAATTAAATACTTTGTTTTATTTAATTATTATCATTATTATTTCTTCTATACTTTATCCATTAATTCTATCTTAAATTAAATACACAACTTCAATAATTTGTGTAATTTAATTATCTTATCATATTTTCTCTTAATTAAATAAAGATATCTTAAAGATTTATTTAATTATCATATTCCTCTTTATTAAATAAGCAAATATCAAATATTTGTTTTATTTAATTAAATCTTCCTATTTTGCTAAAATTGAATAAATCAAAAATATTCAAATAAAGGCATAAATCAATATTCCTCTATTCACTCACCAATAAAATTAGATTTTTTAAATCTAATTAATTCAACTGGTATTCACAGGAAAGCCTCAGGGATAAACTTGCAGGCAATCCTCTTCAATCTTCTTCCTCTGATCTTTCCTATCATCTTGCCTGGTGTTTTCATGGGGATGAACAATCCCCATAATTAGCTCCAACATTTCAATCTCTTACCATTCAAATCTCTAAATTGAATCTCAGCCTTTGCTGTGTTGCCCCTGTGCAAATGTACTGTCGTAAATCTATAAATACATCCTTTTTTCACAAGAAATGGACCCCAAATCTTTGTGCAAATTTACTTTGCAACATTCATAGCAATCAAGTAACCATATCAATAGCAATAGCAAGAGTAACTTAGCATGATAGCAATCATAAGCATCAGTAGAATTCACATCACGATAGCATCATAATTTTTACTGTAGATTTCATCCATCAGTTTTCATATCCGTATAGATTATAGTAGCATCATAGCTTTTTAGTTTCATTATCAATCATCACATCATTGCATTTAGCATCAATTCCATTCTCTAGATAGACATTTTAAATAGTTACAGTGCTTACAAATATGAGAGTCCTCTGTAACTTGATAAATCTTTGGAGATAGGAAACAATGAAATGCTTTCAAGTTTTATGTGCTTTAAATTAGTTAATTGCTGTTAAATCTTTATATAATGTTTCATTAAGAAGTGTTTTAGTTGTTTTACTCATACTTATTCCACACTTACATTTACATTATTTACTTTATTTGTATTTGAAGAGATATTTTTGTTGAATGCACAAGACAACTGAGAACTTGAATTAGTCAAGTACCTTAAAACTTCAAAACCCTCACAAACATTCAGATCCACATTAATTTAATTAACCATTAATTTTTTAGAATGATTTATCATGAAAGCATATAACAAAAATAGAACCAAGACAACACTATGCAGAAGGAAACTCTAGATTTACGTGGAAAACCCAAGAAGGGAAAAACCATGGTGAGGATTAGCTCACAATATAAAATAATATCAATACTGATTACAAAGGGCTCACTGTCGGAGGGTTCACTTCCCAAGAGAAAGAATACCTCACTGCCAAAGGCTCATTGTTAGAATAGAAAAGAAGATAAATAAGAGTGTTACAATGATAAATCCATCTTAATACAATAGAAAAGTCCACCACATCATCACTATCACCTTCATAGTCTTACTGAAGAGTGTAGACACCTTCTGCTCACTGCATCTAGTAATCTAACACATGAAAGTTCACACTTCACTGCACAAATTCACACCTCACAACTTTGCAATTTGCATCATTCACATCAAACACAACTATCTTTTCATCCCTCAACAAATCAACTCATATTTATACCATGTTCATCCTTGAAAACATTTCCCAAGGTTGGCTATGCACCTTAGCTGTGCAAATTAAGATTAGGTCAGCACCAAAACATTCCTGTGGTGGAAAGGAATGAAGGAAAACCATAAAACACCTTAGCTAGGACCTAAATCCACTCATACACACCACACCATTCTTCCATAAACACTGAAGCAACTCTACAATTAGTGTAAACACCCAAGGTCGACCAAAGTTGTGTAAACACCATTAAACAATTAAGTACTCACTTCCTCAAATCCAAAGATGACTCATGAACAACACACCATGCTTGAAAATGATCTAGAATATTCCAAAGACACCTTGGAAACCAACAAATTCCTTCACAACAACTTCCACTTGAAGAATGTACACACCTAGTACACTCAAATAGTTCTGTCATACACTATAACTCAAGAAAATGACTGTCGAAGCACTAACCTTCAAACAACTTCAACTAAAGAAATATACAAACACTGTCAACACCCTTCCAGATCTGCAAGGCCTGAAACCACTCTACAGAGAAATGTGGAGAAATTTTTTTTCTCGTAGACACCTCTGCAATACATAGTTCACACACTAGTTCACACACCTTCCTCTGCACAATGGTCCAACACACCAAATTTTGGATGCAATACCTCTAAACACCTTTGATCAACATATCCAAAGCACACAAGTAGATCTTCAACATAGAAGAAATGTGAAGCAAAACCAAAATGCTACTCTGTAATATAGAACACCACTACAACACACTATTTCCTCTTTTTATTCAAATTTTCTCAAAAGCACTTGGAAAATAAGCAGCAACGACACATCCTCAACATCTTTAAAACTTCCTCATCATCACCAAGCCAAATCCAATATAACAACTCAATCATAAATCCATAGGAAAAAGCTTATCAAAGCAACACTAGAGGTTGACACCAGTAGCTTACTAATGACACCATTTAATGCAACTAATCAAAGCATCATCAAAGACAACATCAAATCAATACCAATTGCTCACACTCTTACAAATATCTCCTTCTCATACAATTGACACCAATGACAACACCAATTGCTCATACTTTCAACAATCTCCCCCTTTGTCATTGATGGCAACACATGATGTGAAAAACCATCAATAACAAACACAACAACTTTGATCATTAATACTCTTGCTCTATACCAACTCTTCTCTATTCTTTTACTTTCTCCCCCTTACACAACTAGCTCATTACTCTCTCCCTTAACATCTTCTTCACATGACTCTCTTCCTTTGATTTTTTTCACACTACTCTCTCCCCCTTTGACATCAATGACAAAGGGAAAAAATATTTCCATTATTCATTCTCCCCCTTTCACCACTTCTCTGCAACTTCCTTTCCTTTATTGCTTTGCATACTCCCCTTAGGAGCACACACCAAATTTCATCAATCAACAACCACTGTATAATGAAAACTCTCACTTATCGTTATTGCAACAAGCAATAATTCCACTACCTACTCCCCTTGAGAGGTAGCCACTGACATTAGTCTAGACCAAAGAATGAATCTTGAGATCCATTGGATTGATGAATATCCTTATGCATCTAGTTCAAAAAAGGAGGGGAAATAACCCTGAACTTCTCCCAGAGATACTAAAAAGTATCCTTAGGAAGAGCCTTAGTGAATATGCCAATAACTTGATCCTTTGTAGGCACATATTCAAGCTTCGCTTCATTCTCTACAACCTTCTCTCTCAAAAAGATATCAGATTGAGATATGTTTATCCTTGAATGCATTACTGAATTCTTTGATATATTGATAACACTTGTATTATCACAAAAGATAGAAATTCGTTCATCATATACCACTATAATATCCTTTAATGTTTGCCTCATCCACAAAACTTGTGTGCAAAAAGATGCTGTTGCAATGTATTATGCTTCTGCAATAGATTAAAACACTGAATCTTGTTT
>VDFB02326529.1:0-23871 GCA_007258455.2 Sequoia sempervirens
TACCATAAAATGGAAGACAATGAATCAACATCAGCAAGTTAGTCATGGGAATGGAGCTTGGAGGAGTCCCTGGGTTTCAGCGATGGATTGGCAGAAGGCTGCAAGGGTCAAGGACTAGTGGAAAAAAGTCATGGGGAAGAAAGCAAAGAAGGAGAAGAAGAAAGTCTTTGCTATGGTCCTATGATCCCAGACTAAAGGAAGGCTAAAGCAAGTTTCAAACTTTTGACCTATTAAAAGGTCTTAGGGATCTTGAATTTAAGCTTAGTAGTTAGTTGAATTTAAATCTTTGTATGGGATGGTTTAAAGCTAGTTTTGAGGGTAGCTCTTAGGATCTTTTGTAGGACTTGGTGGGGTCTAGTAGAGTGTATCTTTGGTGATGTATTGGTATTAGCTCTGTAATCTGTTTTTCTTTTCCATTTTCAATAAAATAAATCCTTTTACCGACCAAAAAAAAAAGAATGTATATAGGAGAGAATATATGTGAGAAGGAGAGAAAGATTTATAAAGTATATATGAGAAGATATATGAATGTATTCCATTGATAAGATTAATAGAATGATTATCGGAATTCTACATGTATTATGTTATATGGAGTTTTGTGAATATATAATTGATTATTTAATCCCATGTTTGAATCAAACCATTACTACCTTTATATGAATAAGTTCGGAGTATAAAATACAACACTTGAAAAGTCCTTGGGGCTTAGAACTTTGGTGTTGCTATTGTGGGTCTTGCTAGAGTGGATGAGATGATTAATTTTAAGAAATCTCTTTATATATACCTTTCCACGTCTAGTTAGCAAATTAATGAGGGTAATTATGGCATACTTTTCTTCAATACTCCTGATTTCATCATGTAGACACGTAAAATATACTCATTGATCTCGTGCACTTGATCCTAATTACTAATACCAGTTCATCCTGAATCATCTCCTTTACTAGTCATTTAATTAAATAATATTTATTTAATTAAATTCATCACATTTCATCTCTTAATTAAATAAATCAATTTTATTTGATTAAGTCATCATCTCCTATTAATTAAATAAATTACTTCGTTTAATCAATCCTATAGTCCCTCTTTTAATTAAATAATTCATATTATTTAATTAATCTCTAAAATCACTTCCCTTAAATTAAATAAATTAATCTTTATTTGATTTTAATCTAACATCATCCCTCTAATTAAATAAATCAAACTTTATTTAATTAAGTCTAAAATCATTATTCCTCTCATTTTGATTTCATTTAAATCCTAAAATCTAAATCAAATTGTCAAATCAACTAAATCCTTTTAAATTAATCAAATCTCGGATTAATCCTAATCTTAATCCATCAAATCCTCTAGCTTTTGCAACTTGCTCATGAAAATCATTTTAATTAATTTTTAAATCTCCTTTTTCATTCAAAAAGGCATCAAAGGATGGAATATTCCTCAAATTTGAAATCTCCCCCCAAAAGTACTTGTCCATCCAACAAGGCATTAAAGGCCTCTTACATGTCTTTTTCTTGAGCCAAGTGATATTAACTCCATCTTTCATCTCATCTTTCAAGCCATCTTTTGAATTTCAAATTTCCCCCTCTTTGCACATTTCCCAAAATGTGCTCCATCTCTCTTCAATAGCATGTTGACAAAGTGGCACTTTATCATTGGTTTATCTTTAGTCCCACATTCATCCATTTTTCCTATTCCTCCATCATTCTCATCTATAAATAAGAGGCTCTCATTTTTATTTTGGATCCACAGCCTCAGGCAAAGACATTATCTTCATATTTTGAATTTTCTCATCCATTGTTCATCTATTTTCTCATTTTCATAGCTAGGTTATGCAGAAATTCAACCAAGAAGCATTAAATCTTAATCAAATCATCATTCAAGCTTACAAGGGATTAGGAAAGGGCCATTTTCCACATCAAAATGGCACCAATTCCCCCATGGGATTGAGAGTTTGTTACATTTAAATAGGATTTGATAGTTTTCATTTGTGTTCTTCATTTCCATTTCTTGTTTTGTGAATTTCAAATGAATTCTATGGGGAATGTTGATTTAACTTGCATAATGAACTAATTGTGCGTTTATTTGTTATGTTGTGTAGGTACAAGATCACCATTCACAAATCTAGAAAAAAATTACTAATATTCTTCATTTCTAGATTGGAAAAAATTCTATGGATTATTTGAGTATCCCCCTATGTGCTAGTACCCTAAATAAGAGTCATTGGCAGAAGATCCTAGACAAATTTTAGTCAAAGATTAACTGGATTGGACCTTTCAATGACTATCCTTTGCTGACAAGTTGACTCTTTTAACGTATGTTCTACAAGCTCTTCATTTGTACAGGTACATGGTACTATATATGTCCCTAATATTTTCCTTAAGGAGTATGATGTACCATTTCTAAAAAAAATTATGGATATGAAATCTTGATAATCATAAATAGATTTTGTTGAGATGGGACTAGGTATACAAACCAAAGGACAATGATGGTCTTGGTATTAAGCAGTCTGAGCTCAAAAATAAAACTCTAGGTACAAAATTATATTGGAGGTGGTGCAAATTTTATGGATCATCCTTAGGCACATATTCTTAACTATAAATATTTAGGTGGAGTTGAAAATAAAAGCATTTCATGAATGAAATTGAGTGGTAAGGGATCGATGATTTGGAGCACTATTAAAAGGGGGTTTTCCTTCATTAAGGATGGTCTCTTACGAATTATACACAAATTTGAGTGTTATTTCTTCTTATTGACTCTTGGGATGGTCACCCACCTATTCTTTCTTCTTTCCCCCAACTTCGATGTTTAAGTGAATTTATTTTTTAGCCATTGGGTGGTCTAGTGTGGATAGTTTTATATGCTCTTCTTCCTTGTGGATCTCTTTGGCTTATCAATGGAAAAATATAGAAAGCTAGCCCAAAGGTGGATCTTAGGAGAAGAAAAATATTTTAGCCTCTATTCTTGTTGAGTAGCCTTATTGTTCCTTATATGACACCTGATTTTTCTTGCTTGGGGTCATGATTCTAAAGGTAAGTATTTGGTGGATCATGGTTATGTCACTTTGGAGCTTCAACATGGTAACTTGAGAGTGCATTCTTGGTGGAAGAAAATATAGAATAAATCTTTTTTTCATATGTACAATATGTTCCTATGGTTGTTGAGTCAGAGCAAATACCTCAATTGGGAAAATATTACAAAAAGAGGTTTCTATGGCCCTTCGGTCTACTTCCTATGTGGTTGTAGTGAAAAAAGTACTAATCATCTATTTTTTAGTCTTCTTTCTCTTTGGAAATTTGGAGGCTTGGTCGAAGCTTAGAGGAGATCTTTTATGAATGCTTCATCTTTGCATGACTTCTAAGAGAATTTGGGTCTTCCTCCAACTTCTTCTTCTTTTCGAGCAGCAACTTAGGAGTTGGGAGCTTCTCTTATCATTTGGTAGATCTAGTTGGAGATAAATTGATGTATCTTCTAGAAGTTTCACCACGAGTTTCTATAGGTCTGGTATAAGGTACAAAAGAGTATACAGTAAAGAAACTATTGAGGCTAATTTTCAACTGGAGGAGCCTTTTTCTTTGTCTAATGCATACAACACTACCCTCCTTGAGCTCTCTCCACCCATTACTTCTCAGGATCATCTAGGAAATAGGAAGAAACCTTCTAGGAGAGTGAATAGATCAGGAAAGTGGAGTCCTCCTCTTGATGGTTTCTTCAAAATTAGTATTGATGCTTCTACTCATGGTAACCTAGACATTGTTCGGATTAGTGGAGTTGGGTGTGATAATAGGAGATGCATTTAGCTCTTCTTCTCCATTTATATAGGGGTACATTCTAATAATTAGATGGATGCTTGGGCTATTCTTAAGGAATTGGAGAAAGTTTATGAGTTGGGTTGGCAGAAGGTGGCTTTTGAAATGGATTTCATGATTTTAGTTTTGTTGCTTAATAAGAGATATTTTAGGATTTATCATGGAGATTGGTTTTAATATCTAAATAAATCCTCCATCTTGATTCATACTTTGATACTATCTCCTTTGTTCATGTTTCTAGTGAATGGAATAAAGTGTTTCCAAGGTAGCTATTGTTGCACCAAAAGATCGACCTATTAATATCCGATCCAATCGTTGGATTTATACAAGATCCAAGATCCACATGAGGCAATTAAACCATGTCACGAAGCCTAAGCACCATGCTAGCCCACACCAAGAGACTAAGGGCGACACCTTGCAATAATCCCCCCCAGAGCAAGCGAGGGGTTCAAACCTGTGACCTTGGCTCTGATACCAATTATTGCAAAGGTGGCTACCATTGCACCAAACGATCGACCTATTAATGCCCGATAAAACTATTGGATTTATACAAGATCCAAGTTCCACATGAGGTGGTTAAACCATGTCACGAAGCCCAAGCACCATGCTGGCCCACACCGAGGAGACCAAGGGTGTCACCTTGCAACATAAATTTATTGAATATTTGGCTAAATAGGCCCCCAAAGGAATGGGGGTGTGGAATGTGGTGGATTGGGTTCAATTACATCAACATAAAATTCAAACGCTACTTCAGACTCTCCATGAGGATCATGATGATTACTTTTTAGTGTTTGGGATGGAAGGTTTTCCTTCTTGGTTTTGGGGTTGTTAACATGTTGTTATGCTTTGAGGATTTTTTTTCTTTAATGAGATATTTAATTTAGATGATCACTATTATTAACAAGTGACACATAATGACTAGTTTCTACCAATATAATATAGTTCAAAGTATATTTAATAGTAATTAACAATGTTCCACAGAGTTTTGGGGATAGGGATGGCATGACGATGGGGGACACATTTCGAGGATAGGAGATAGGGGGCCTAAGTTTGGGGGCGGCAAGGGAACAATAGGGGGATGATGGCGAGGAAGCAGTGTTGAAATACATGTAGTACTTGAAAAATTAGTTATAAAAAGATGTATAACAATATAGGCAAGATAGATTAGTATTTGCAGTTTAAATTTTATCTTGAATTAACTTATATCCAGGCTTCTTGTCCATTTATTGAAGGACTAACCATAGAGTAGTGTCTTTGTATTTGAAGCTTCAATTTTTCAAATAGGAAAAGTTTAATATGTGGAGTTTTGATTCTCATTAAATAATCTATTCTCAAATTTCTTGTAATTTGCAGTTTCTGATAAGCTTATTTATATGATTTGGACATGCTACACCCATCTAATATCTTATAAACATGTTTATTTTTTTGTTAAGTAGTTGTTGAATAGTTTTTGGCATTTTATTTAGTTTCCCATTCTAAACTGCATTGCAACTCAGACTGTTGTGACTAGATTTTAAAGTGTTTAGGGCTTGTTTCTTGTCATGTTTCTCATTCGCAACTTCATTGCAACTTGAATTTTCTGACAAACTGACTTAATGTTTCAACTTTACACATTAATTTTCTTAGATTAAAATTTTAAATGCCTTTCACTATAATGTGTTCTCTTCCTTATGAAGTTTAAAACCTCTAATATTTTTGAAAGGCTATACAAATTAGTAGGCTCTTTATTCTTTGTTTTCTAAATGTGTGTGATTAATGTTAGTGGCGATCATGATATGTGTGTTCCTTATACTAGATCTAAGGCTTGGACAAGATCCTTCAATAATTTTTTAACAAAAAATATTATTTAAATATTTTATTGCTTTTTTGAGGGGATGTCCTGGACGTATCCTGACATTGAGGAGATGTTTGGAAGTCTCCTTGGTGTTTCTTTGGTGTCTTCCTACCAGAAATGACAAGGAAACATCCCCCTCAGGAAGCAAACATTTAGGAAACGATAGAGGGACTTGGGACGGCGAAGGGATGGCAAAGGGATGTTTCCCAAGTGTCCCCCCATCTCAAGGACGACCTTGTCTTGGGTACAGGTGGTTTTTTTTGGGGGGGGCATGTCCCCTTGGAACCCTGGTAATAATCAAATGACTAGTAAATGTTGATTGATCTAGTAACTCACTTGTTCTAAATTTATCAAGCCAATTCAAAATCAACTCGACTTGGAAAATTTTCCACCACATTTGGGATGATGAATCCCACAAGGGTTGAATTGTTAATATTATATTTATCATGCATTAGTTAAAAAGGATTATGGTTCATACAATTATTTTAGTCAATTATTTGGAAATCTAAAATCTTAGTGAAATTTAGACCATATTAAGATAAAATAACATCATCTTATTGTTCACCTAGTATTGTAAAATAAGAGAGCTTCATATCAACTACTAATCATATATATATATAATTTTCATTGACAATAAGACTTCTTTTTGGAATATAAAATGTTGCATAAATAAAATACTTAATTACATTCATTTTGTTTTTCTATAAAAAGAAGTTATAAGGTGGTTCATAGTGCATCTATTTTCTAAATTAACATATAAGGCAATGTTAGAATTCATATGAAAGAGATTAAGAAAAGAAAATATGAACATAAATTTCACTACATGTACTTTCTTGTGAATATGTTGGCTACTAAGCTAAATACATAAATAAGCCAAAAGTAATTGTCTATATAGTTAAAATATATCTACAGGACAATACATATAAATCATAGATAAAGCCGATAAATTACATAAATATTATCTATTTTTGTATGAGAATTGCTATAATATAATGAAGAAATGACAACAAACAATTATCCATGATCATGATCAAGCCACAAAGAAAGTTGTATAAATTATAATGTTAATCTCATAATTATTTAAATATTATGTATTTTCTGATTAAGGCATTAAGGTCATCAAGAGAATGTCCTAGAGCAGAGGTTCTCTAAATATTGGATTTGTCTGTATATAATGCATACATCAGCTTATATTTATTAGATAAAGTTTTGTGTTTTTAAGTAACACATAAAATTATGTGCTGATTTTTTATTTATTTTTATTGAATCAATGTAAATAAAAAAGATTAAAGAAAAAAACAGTTAATAGACTGTTATTGCTGATTTAACTGCATGTATCGTCTGAATTACTTCCCTAAATTAATCAACAGTAATAAAAATAATTAAAAAAAAAACTTCAGACGTTCTTAGATCATAATAATTAAAAAAAAAACTTCAGACGTTCTTAGATCATAATAATTATTATGTAACTAAATTATTAATTGAAGTATTAATTTTTTCATAATCCTTATACTCTTTCTTCCTCCTTAAAGTCCCATTTTTCTTCCTCTTTAAAATGTCATATTGCATTCCAATTTAGTGGCCTGCAACTCCATATAAAGAGCAATTTAGTGGCGAATTCTCAAGAAGTGCCAACTGTTACTTCTTGATAGACACTGTAACATAGCTGCATAGGTAGC
Organism: Sequoia sempervirens; assembly: GCA_007258455.2. Classification (NCBI taxonomy): domain Eukaryota; kingdom Viridiplantae; phylum Streptophyta; class Pinopsida; order Cupressales; family Cupressaceae; genus Sequoia; species Sequoia sempervirens. The sequence goes on from VDFB02326529.1 coordinate 7,320, forward strand.
GATGAAGCATAGCTGCACATTTTCTTAATCCATATATAAAAACTCCAATCACAAATATCGACCAGAACATGAAGCCATTTACAAATCTTTGGCATGCATGGAATTGAACCAACTGGTGAGAGATGCGCAGAATTTTTTTTACATGAATGATTCTTTAAAAAAAAAATCCCAAAATATTAGGGTTCTAAAATATATATCTTTGAAAAAAATAAATCCCTAAATATTAGGGTTCTAAAATATCTTTGTTCATTGTGAGCTCTCCAGGCGAAAGATCCAGAACATGAGAGCAAGGAGAAATCGCCGGAAATTCCATACCTCTTAATTACAATAATAAATGCTGAAAATATCACTTTATTTATTTATTGTAAGATTTCTTTCTTGAAGAAAGAATAAAAGATTACACAGATAACACAGCCATACACCAGTACCAGCAAAGTTCGGCTGTCAAAGGCACAAAGAAAGCCTTAATTTCACAGCAGAAAAGAAACATTACCAAACAATAAGAGAAGAACAAAGAATGATTTACAGAGTACGCAAACAAATAGACCAGAGACTACGCTCAGTCAAAGAAAATGGCTGTATAACCATCTCTTTCACACAATAAAGAATTAAATATACAATTTGATCAATGTTTAGGTTGAATGCCTAAATAATTTTAGGTCACAGATGACAAAATATATTGTACGTACAAATACTTGAGGGGCTTATTGCATTCCAGTGCCTGCTCTCTTTCATTGCTATCCAAATTTTTTACAAACTCCCAAAATCCATTCCTCATATCACAACGGTTGGGGGGGGCAATTTGCTTCCAAAAAACATCTTCATTATCTCCCAAATACTTGCATTCAAGAGAGCAGTACAACACATCATTCTTTTTCTCATGAAATCTTCTTTCACACACTCTGCAGCAGCCATTAGAGGAAGATGAAGCAGAGGAGGATGAGGATGAGGACGATGGTGAAGAAGATGGATTATTTCTAAGAAAGAATACTGTGTCTCTGTTCCAGATGTAAGGAAAGATCTGGTGAGGCTGAGTTATATGAGCTTCAATGTCATCTTTTTTAATTGAATCACGTCTGGACGTCTTCCTGACCTGTAAAACAGAGTGTGATGAATGAGTTGCAGAAACACATTCTTTGCAGAGAGGCCCACTTGAAGGACAATCTTTGCAGAAGAAAGTTGAACGCTGAAAAACATGATCTCCGTCCTTGCCACTTTTACTATGTATATCACAATGCTGTATATACTCGTAAGAAACAAAGTGTTTTATCCATGCCTCTGCCTCCATTGAAATTTAAGAAAAGCTACCTGTGGAGAAAATGAAAATACTTGAATCAATTTATATGCAACCTAATACTAAATAAAGCAATATTGATTTGCTAAATTTAGATCTACTATTATATTAATCAAATATTCTTTTTCCAAGAAGCTTGATTAATATCAGGAAATAGACTGTACCAATATAGTAAAATGTTTTTTAACGAATTGTTAAAAGATCCTGAATACCTACTTAAACCATCCTGAAAATAAAAAAATCTATCTACTTTTTTTCCCGGTTTATATTTTTAGAAATTGCTGAATGCTTTTTTAAAGTAGTTTGCATATTTTTAGAAATTGTTGAATGCTTTTTTTTATAGTAGTTTGCAGACAAATCGACATAGTTTATGCAGTTTGAATGGTTTCTCACTCACCTTTTTCGGGGTTTTTTTTTAAGGCATTACTCGTAGCTTTATTTGAACGTAGTTTCGGAATTTTGAGTTTTTTTTATTGGCTCGCTCTCTTTTTTAAATAAAGATATTTAATATTATTAATAAGTTCTTATTTCAAAAGAATAAGTGTTTTGTTTGCTAGCATATCAAATGAAACAAAGAGGTGTAATTTATTTCCTTTCAATAAAATATATAATTTTTTTAATAATTTAAATAATTTAAAATAATTAAATTTATATTTCATATTGTTCTTTAATTCTTTATTTTTTAAGTAAAATCACATTATTAACATTTAATTAAGAGGAATATTAAATATATGATATATTTTCATTAAAGTTAAATGTATTATATAAAAGATCAACACAAGAGATAGAACTTTCCTTATGTACTTGAATATAAATATATGAAAATGGAAAGAAAAATAGTGAACATGTAAGTTTTTGTTGAAAGATTTTAATCTATTAAACTATTTTAGTTGTTGTAAAGATAACAATTATTCTTTAATTGTTTACTTTTTTTTTTTTTAGTAAAATCATATTATTAATACTTGATTAAGAAGAATGTTAAATATATGACATATTTACATTAAGAGTTAAAATGTATTATATGAAAGATCAACACACAAATAGAGCTTTCTTTATGTACTTGAATATAAATATATGAAAATAGATCTTTCTTTATGTACATGCATATTTTTGTTGAACCATTCTAATTTATTAAACTATTTTAGTTGTCGAAAAGATAAAAATGTATCAAGGAAGATTATGATGTGAAATCTATTACAGTAACAAGGAACATGCATATTTTTGTTAAATGATTCTAATCTATTAAACTATTGTAATTGTCGCAAAGATAAAAATGTATCAAGAAAGATTATGATGTGAAATCTGTTATAGTAACAAGCAAGGTTGTCTAAAGGAAAAGAATCAATAAAGTATTGTTCAATCTATTTACGAGGCATTCATGTGACATGTTTCTCGTAGATGTGGTCATGTTCTATTATTGCATGAAATGATTTAAAGATGATGAAGCCCAATTTAATATGGCTATAGAGAATTCAAATTTAAGTTCCATGAACATCATACAAAAATTATCTAGCAAGCATGTTGCTTGTGAATGGTTATAGTGAATTTAATAAAGATTTGTATCATTTGACTTGAGTTATTCAATATTTGTTTTTCATGATTTTGATAGAATGTATCAAATAGGGATTACCCTTGTGTGCACTTGGGAAATCTCATATGATGGAAACATCCTGATGGCTTTGATGTGTAACAAAGTGTTATAATTTGATTAATTTTGGGATCTCTCTTCATGTGTTATTTATATGTAAAAAAATTTATTGTTAGCATTTGGTTAGTTTTAGGATTTTCTCTATTGTAATTTTTTTTGTGTCCAATGGTTGGAAGTATTCAAAGGCATCAATCTTTGTAGTTTAGACTCATTTATATGCTCACACAAGTTGTAAATCAAAGAAAAGATAATGAATGTAAAAATCCTCTTCATCATTTAATTTCCTCCCTAATTTCTTGGTTTCTTTTAGGGGATGCATATGGTATATGTGTCTTTGATGTTAATTTTTTAATTTTCTTTATCTTTTGATTAGTTAATCTTCATATATATTATTAAAAAAAAATTAGAGTGTGCTTGGATTATTTTTAACATATAATATGGTTTCAAATTATTTAGCTATGGAGTCATAAGTATTGTTCAACTTTTTTTCAACATAGATGAATGTATTTGGATTATCATAGTCAATATTATGTTGCTCATGTGTATTCCTAGTTCTCATGTGTGAGTATACTAATGTGTTTGTGTGTGGCTAATTTCTAACTTAGTTTTTCTATTCTATCATCCCTTATGATTTAGTGATTTTACTAGTATCAAATCTTGTCAAAGTCTATATTTCATTAAGTGTACTCTTCATTAATGTCTCCCTCAATGGTATCAACACTTCTATGATCCATCACATATGTGTGTGTGTGTGTGTGTCCATATATATGTATATATATGCATCTATAAATATTTATCACTATTCAATTCTTAACAATAGTTATATATCTCTTAGAATATTTTATATATATTATTAAATATATATATGCTAGTTATGGCAAGAGATATTCTACAATAACAACAAAAACCTATGTACATAAAAAATCCATATGATTTAAATTGATGTTCAAGCATTTAGTTTTTGTTGGCAGTTAAAATGTGATCTTGCCTATAATGGATGATAGTGAAATGGGCATAAATTCACCACTCACGGGATCTTTTAAAGAAAGTTAGAGCTAAAACCATTGAGTGACAACCTCCCATGCTCTCTTCCACATTCTAGGGTTTCATTCATGTAGCTCTCTATGTGGTTGTAGCCCTTCTCTAATAGGTTCAATTCAAAGTTTTTCCCATTATCCCTAGTCTAGATAGTTCAATCCTTGACACCATTGTCACCTCTATTGTGTCATTTTAGTTTTCCCTAAAATTCATATCAAAATAAGCTTAAGGTTTTATCATTGTTTCTTGTGCAAGTCTCTGACCTATGAGATTTTATAGTAAGTGGGTGTGTACAATTTGTGTTTGTGGTTTAAAGACTACATGATCATTGGGGAGTTCCTTGATTACTTGTGCCTCACCGTCACAGATGTGGGAATGTGGTGGGTTGTTGTAGTTTTGGCACTGGTGGTGATAGTGGTAAGTATAGTGAAATTCTATCAATCTTAGTTTTTTTTGTGCATGATTGTAACTTATTCTCATTATAAATGTTCTAGACCAGGGTCAAACAACATAAGAAGAGTTCCATGGTCATTTGAGCTAAGAAATAATGATGTCGCACTCTTTGTAAGGAACATTTTTTTAATGGGGAGTAGTGGATCAAGAAAATGTTGATTCTTTTGACAAGAGCTACCAATCTTATTCTAAATAATGGTTGAGAATGATGGAGACATTTTTAAGAAGATATGACCGCAATTGAATTTGTTCTTGTAATTAACATGGAATCTACATAGTTTTTGTTTAGTTATTCTTACTCTCATTATTGATATTGTATTTTACATTGAAATGAAATATTGGTTTACTTTGGTAATTAATAGCATTTATTTTTGGTGTGTTCACATCCATATCATATTTATAAAGTTTAATAATTTAAAAAAAATAAAAATAAAACATTTTATGAGTAAAATATTAGTTCAAAGTATTTAATTATAATATTATTTTCTAAAATATATTTCAATTTGATGTGAGTTTATAATTTAATGTGTGCAATCATTTTTTTAATAATTATAAATTTTATTTAAGGTTAGTAAATTATTATTTATAATAATAAAAGATAATCACTAATAAAAATTTGAAAATTATATTTATCAGAAGAAAAATAAAATAAATATACAAACATCTTTTTATAATTACACTTGTTACTTTAGTTTTTTGTTTACTTATCAAGTTGTAATTTCTTACAATCCCACTTTTTACTTTATATGCTTTCCTATAAAACATAAAGATGCATTAAAAATATATTAGAAATATTATTATTTATATTATAGCATTCATAAATTAAAGTAACATAGAATAATTGCAAAATACTACTCAACCAGTCATGAAAAATAGAATCTTTCATTAATTTCTAGTGATTGCAACATTATTCACATAACTTTTAAATTGATAGATAAACATTGAAAAAAAAATTATTCTTTTTATTATAAAATTCTAGTGGACTCGACCTGTCATGAGAAAATTCTCACGTTGGACAATCTACAAATAAGAGGGATGCAACTGGTCAATAGATATTTTCTTTTTGAGAAAGAGGAAGAAACTACTTCTCATCTTCTATTTCATTGCTATTATTCCTAGAGGGTTCATTAAAAAATTTAGTCTTTGTTTCATATCAGTTGGGTTTGGAATAAAGACTCTATAAGCATGGTTGATAGTTAGACCCCTCTAGTCAATCATCCCATGCTTTCCAAACTCTTGTGGCAGGCCCTCATCATTTGTTGGGTGCCTTGGAAGGAGCACAACAATAGGATATTCGACAGGAAAAATTCCATTGGATGGTTCTTGCTAATCAAACAATTAATAAGGTAAAGGAGAATCTCAAATCCACATCTTTCAACCCTAAAAGGAATCCCACTAATCTAGAATTTGATATTTCTACTACCTAGGATTTATCTAATGCTCTAAACTCCACTAGCTCCATAATCTCTTCTAACCATAGTAATACTCATTGGTCCCCCCCCCCTCGAACTAGGATGGTTTAAATTAAACTTTGATGGCTTGACTAAAGGGAACCCAGGTCAGGCGAGTGGGGGTGGCATTATATGGGATCATAGAGGAAAGGTGATTCTTATCTATGTTGTTAATCTTGGAAAGAAAACCTCCAATTTTGTTGGCGTGGCCTTGTTGCTTGAACCACAGGTTACAAATTACTAATTTAGCAAAGATATTTCCAACCTAGCTATAGAAGGAGATTCCTGTAACACCATAATAATGTTAAATGGTCAAGCATCTCCATGCTAGTATTTGAGGGACACTTATCACTAAGGCTCACCTTGAAATCATGTAATGTCCCCAATTTCATGAGCATCAGAGTTTGAGAGATTAGCCTTTCATTTGACCCTCCTAGGCTAATGTTGAGGGTTTGAGGGTCTTATTTGGCAGATATTAGAGTGTTTTCTTCTCTAGAGCTCAGTTTGGTTTAGGATTGGCCTTCATTGGTGACTCAAGACTTAGTTTCACACACTTATTATTTATAATAAGTCAGCAGGTCATGAGAGTCCAATATTTCTATTTTTAGTAAGACACCTAGACATGTGGTGATTTTAGTGTTGATCTCAGTTTTTAGTTAGCCTAGTGAAATAAGGATTAATGTGCAAGTTATATCATTTAATTATTATTAAAACTAACTTTAATAATAATTAATCATTAAAAGCATATTATAAAGTTATATTATAACTTTATATTTAAAGGGGGCCATTTAATGACTTAAAGTACATTAAATGATATTTTGAATTAGGCACCAGTCATGGGGAATTATTATAAAGTTATTAAATGCACATTTAATATTATTTTTAAATGATTGAAAAGAAGCTTCTAGAGGGTCAACTTCTTCTTGAGAGATTATAAAAGGGATCAACCAAAGTTATTATTAATCATTCAAGATTGTGATATTGAGTTTTTGAAGGCTACTTTGTGGATTTTCTTCATCTAGGAGTCAACATTGGGCATCATTGAAGGATTTCTCAAGGGTTTCAAAGAATAAACATTTGTAGATCAGAAGTTGATATTCGGGTATGATCAATCTTTTGTAAATTCAAAGCAATAAATAATCAAAGAACTGATCATTTGATATTGTAGTTTTCAAAATTTCTCTCTTTGCATTTGCTTTGCAATTTTATGCATTTCTTGGTAAATATTTCGAAAACTTCAAAACATAAAAATCAAATCAACAGTTGCAAAGAATTTTATATTTGAGAGAACAAGGGTTCTTACAGTGGTATTAGAGCAATTTTCCTAGCATCCTATGTTGGGTAAAATTTACATGAGATAAAAGGAATTTTTCAAAATACCAGGGTTTGAAAATCAGTTTCAGAAAATTTGGTTTATATCTTGTGAGTGCGGTAATTATTGAGGGTTTATGGAAGAATCGAACATTTTAAAGTTCACTATAGCTTCCAAGCATGAGATCGCGACTCTATGAAATTGGTCTATAAAATTCTACGCCAGCAAAATGAGAAGGAAATCAAATCCTCAGAAATGACAAACCTGAATAGGTGAGAGTCGTGTATTTTTCAAAGAAGGCAGATAAGATGAAATATGGACCAACGCAGATTAAGGAAAAAGAGAAATAGTAGCATTTAAGCTTTCATAAATAGTCGAAAACCGCGAGTTTGAGGAGATTGATGGTAATTGGTTCTAGCTGCTAAAAACAAAAAAAAATCCAATCACCGCTAAAGACAATAGAGACCTGCAGAAAGAGATAAGACAGACTACTGCTAGTTTGAAGATTATTATTGAAGGAATCACATTTGCTTTATGCAATATTTTTGAAGATCAAGTTGACCTGTCAGGAGCTTCTTGCTGGTTTGTTGAAGGTATGAAGGCTTCAAAAAAGACAAGGGAGGTCATATAAGACAAGATCGTTAGTTTTGGGAGAACGTGGCATGATTTTGGAGGGTAGTGATTGCCATAAGGTAAATCGTGGAAACATTCAAGTAAAGACAAGGCAATATATTAACTATCGGGTGAGTCATCGCATCTTATGAACCATTATTAATATCGCATCCCTTGAGAGGATTTTGGGAGCTGCTTGAATCTAAAGGAAATATAGAGAAAGCTTCCAACAGTATTATACTTGGTCACGTGTCAGCCCAAGAAGTTATTCAAATTACTTCAGAACCCAGGATGTCAATATAGCAGCAATTTGTAGGTCATTTAGAGGTCGTGGAAGTCAATAGGCACTCAAAGAGCCTTAGCGCTTCAATACTGTCTCAGATGTGGCTCTATTCTCGAAGATTTGGCACTTACAGATCCTCATGTGAAAGCTGAAACTTCATACTGGAGTTAGATGGATGTGGGAGTTTGCTAAAGTAGTACATGGTATTCTTAGAGGGTCTACGTGCACCTCCAGTTGTTGCAAATAGCCCAGAACTTCCGCCATTATTAGGTTCTTAGTCATTTTGGCTTTGTGTGGTCTGTTGCCAGTATTCTAAGCATTGTAATCTGTAAACTTGTATTGTAATCATCACTCTAAGTATGTGATAACTAAAACTTTAGACCTTCCTACTTTCAAAGATTCTTTGTCAATAAAGGTTGTTGGTGTTTGCAATATGAAATCAGACTATTAATGTTGTTGTTTGCATTTACTATCATTTTCTCAATCATACCGTCAGTTCTAGGTGTCAATACTATTGGGCCAATCTTGTGTAATTATCTAAAATCCTTGCACTAGTCTCAACATTTCTAACTGAGTATAACAGTTAGATAAAATGGTTTGAGTTTATCTATAATTGCATTCAAGTGGTGTGAAATCAGTTGTGTACAAGTCAATTTGGATTTGGTTTTTCAATTGGACAGCGAAAAAGGTCATTATGGAAAATTTGTTTAGCCATAAACATGCATGGAAAGAAATTAAGCAAACACAACAAAAGACCATACAAAAATTGTAGCGTTTAGGGAATTCACTTTCAAAGTTTGGACTCTCTAAAGGATCATCTTCACTCTCTACTAGCAAAGGTCCAACACCACAAGACAAAGAAGCGGTAGTGATTAGCATATTTGAGGAGTATAGCATTCTTCCTCAATGTGTTAAGGAGGGTTTTCCTTTCAAGAACTACTTGAACGTGCACCCAAATCTTTGCCACAAGACTGAGAATGTGAGGAAGGAATATCACACTATAGCTTATAAATTGTTTATACATGGTATGGATAGAAAATCTTCACATAAGGTTAATACAACTCTTCATGAGAATGATTTGGTGTCTTCAAGTTCCATTGACGTATGCAAAGATCTATAAGATGAATTTGATAGACATGTTGATTTGACTCAAAGAGGCATTAAGAAATCCTTGGGTAATGATTTGTCTACATCATCCTTACAAGAGGTTTCTCAAGAGGCTTCTACTTTAGAGGCTAGCATAGATCATGTTAGTGAGTTGGAGAGTAATGGTGTGAATTCTTTGGGTGAACATGGAGTTAAAATTGAATTGGTTTTTGATAAGGAAATTTTACAACATGATAATAGTATGGTGGAACCCCATATTGATACTCACAACATTCCAAAAGTTGTTATCAACACTAATAATAGTTCTGATTTTCATGATAGCAGTGAGGTTCCTTTGCATCAGCATGAGACAACAACTATTTCACATGAGGGTGATGGTTCTATGGATTTGTCAAAGGAAAATACTCAAGGTTTTGGTATTATTGATGCATTGTGTGAGGAGGATTCATGCAACCATAAGTCTGATTTTTCAAATCAGACCATAGGAAATAAATAAAAAAATTCACTTATTGGCGATGAGTCCTAGGATCGTTCTTCGAATGGACATGCAGTTACTATGGAAGAAGAAGTGCATGAAGATATTGTCAAAACAATAGCTTCTACAATGTATTTTGAGCCATTCTATGAGGTACATAGCAACAATACCTTTGATGATATTGTGTTGAAAGTTGATAGCACACATGATGTTGCTTATCATATAGTGAGTGATGATGATCCAGCCTCATATCATAATGTACACTATATTTTAGAGAATTTGTGTGGGAGTGATAAGTTCTAGGGTCCTCATCACTTGGTAGGGAAACTTAAGGTTAATGACATAATGATTGCTACCGCCATAGAGCATTTTGATGTTGCTCATCAAATGTCGGCCACTTATGGTTGGAGTACTCCTATGACAAATGAGCATTATGATAGTGGTCTTTCCCTTGTAGATTTTCATGCACTTCAAGAAGAAATTGGAATAATGAAACAAAATTACCAACAACTACTTGCAGACAAAGATTATCTTCTTGAGTGGTACTAACATCTATTATGATGCATTGAAGGGAAAGGAAGAGGAGGTTGATGAGCTCACTCGTGAGCTTCAGATGACTCTAGACTTGTTGAAGAACGCTTAGTTGGCCCTTCAAGAGTCACAATCACAGCTAGAGGAGCTTACCGTGGAGTTGAGCTTAGTGCAATCTTCACCACCAGTAGATACAGTTCTGATATCTATGACAACTATTGGTGATGAGTGTATATTCATGGATTATGGTTGTGAGCAGGTTGAGGATGTGGTTACATACCTTATAGATACAAGTGTAGTTGATTCAGATGGGATGAGAGCATCGGTTGAGAGTTGCAGAGAACCACTTGTTGCACCAAGTTCTCTTGAGTTTAGTCCCATGACAGGTGATGAAGGGAAGATTATTGATAGCTCTTATGACGTAGTAGTGGATTCTCTAAAGAGTTGTGTGACAGAACATGACACTACTCCATCTTCTTCGCATGAGATATGAAAAGTATCATCTAGTTGGGATATGGGTTCTTATGTTGATTTGTTTCCCTCTCCTAGAAGCAAATCAGTCATTTCATCCCATGCAGCTGATTATGATCAATAGTTTGTTGAGCCACAAAGTTGGAGGGTTCAGTTGAAGGTTACATGAGACAAGGTTGATTTAACCTTATCTTTCTTTGATTGCACCCATAAATATGTGGAGTACCTCCCTTTATGTAGAGAATTGCAAGAGAGACAGTTTGGAATCTCGGCGGGTACTCGCATTCATGAACTACAGTTCATCAGGAGTGCTTTGGAGGGGATAAAATCATAATATCTCCACTTGTTCTAGGATAGAGAGTATGCTATTGGGTACCCAGAGAGACATGGAAAAGCATCTACCCAATTAGCTATATAGGATCAAAGACATGAGCTATCTACTGATTCTAGTGATGAGAGTAGTGAGAGTGATGAGGTGTGTGTTCCCTAGAACTATGTCCGATCAACCATTGATGAAGGTTGGTGCATTTTATCTTGATTGCATAGTGAGGAGTACTCATCACTTCTACTTTAGTCCACGTACAGAGGATTTGATGATGCATCGATGTGGAGTGGCTTAATTTTTATACCATCCATTGTGGGATGGAGAGTTGTCATCTTTAGAAGATGGATTTAGTGACTACAAGTCCCTGACTCAGTTGTTTGTGGGGGATTACTTGTAGGGACAACAGTCGGTTATCCATCATGTTGTCATGTATCCGACAAGGTTTGCTACTTCTGTCACAGAAATTTCATATTGATACATGGTTATAAGGTGATTATGGTGTCAATGGGCATGATGGCTTGGTTAGTTATCACATCCATGAGGGTTTAGTAGAGGATGAAGAAAGATGTGGTGTAGTAGATGCTTCCAGATGTTCTTATCTTTGCATGATAGATGGATGTGAGTTTAGATGGTATTGGGATCTTGGTGGTGATAGGGTTGGCACTACAGTTTGGATGGGTCATTACGAGTTGCTTCACCATTATCAACATGGTGAAGTTGAGAGCAGATTTGTGTAGAGGAAGTCAAAGGATATCAAACATGGCAGACTTCCATTCTAGGTTTGGGGTCCAAGGATATCTTGCATAGTCATGTTTATGTTGGTGCTATAGGATTCAGTTAGAGATGTGTGGGACATTTCATGGTTCTTCTTTTGGGCCTTCCTTGGAGTGGAGTTCTTTGCAATGGAGATTGCTTGGGGACAAGCAATTTCAAGGAGAGTGGACTATAATGTCCCCAATTTTTTGAGCATCAAAGTTCAGGAGATTATCCTTTCATTTGACCCTCATAGGCTAATGTTGAGGGTTTGGGGGTCTCATTTGGTAGATATTAGAGTGTTTTTTTCTCTAGAGCTCAGTTTGGTTTAGGATTGGTCTTCGTTAGTGACTCGGGACTCAGTTTCACACACTTATTTATAGTAATTCAACAGGTCATGAAAGTCCAATATTTCTATTTTTGCAAACACCAATGCCACAAGGAATAGAGATGCCTAGATTTGAGAAATATCAAGGGAAGGGAGATCCTTATAACCATGTTAATGCTTGCACTGCCTTATGTAGTGACTTTTTCCTTGACAATAAACTATTGGCAAAACTGTTCGCGCGGACTTTAAAAGACACTTCCTTGGAATGGTTTTCATCCTTACTGAACAATTCAATTTGTTCATTTAATGAAATTTTTGATGCATTTATAAATCATTTCCAAGTGCATATGACTCCAAATAAGACCTTGGCTGATTTGATGAGATGCAAACAACATGAAGAAGAAAAGATAACTGATTTCATCTCACGATATCAATCACTTTACTCTCAAATTGATGTTAATATTCCTGATCCACATCTTCAAAATATGTTTATAGAAAATTTGCAAACTAAACTTCAAGACAAACTCACCATGATGAAATTTCCCTCCTTTATGCACTTGTGTATCACCCTTTGAGATTATCACAATTCGGTTAGTAGTCGTGATGCAAAGTCCACTTCTAACCGAACTGAAAAATCTGAACATACCACTTCAAACAATTCACAACCATTTCAAAAGCAAAACAAATGGTTTTTAAAGTTCAATCCCCCTCAACAACCAACTCAACCCATCAACAACCAAGTAGTAGCTATTAAAGCCACGATACCTTATAGTTATGGATATCTGAAAAGACAGTTTACACCATTACCAGATACTCTTCATAACACAATGTCCCAAATTTTACAGAAACAAATGATTACTTTGCCTACCATTAAACCACTCAATCCTACTAAGAATTTACCTCCAACCTTTAAACCCAATGCTTAATGTCATTATCATAGACAAAATGGACATGACAGAGAAAATTGTAAATTTCGTAAACACCTTGTGCAAAACCTCATTAATTCCAGTCGTCTATCTGTTGTAAATGTTAATGTTCCAGGCAATAAGTCTATTGTCTCGTCCAATCAAAATTTGCAAATTTTCACCGATCCAATGCCCAAAAATAATGTGTCATTTGTCAAAGCTAGTGAAACTCCAAACAATGATGTGATGAATGTTCATACAGATGTTGAACATCCTAATCCTATTCCACATATTACCACTATTAATCTTATGGATGAAAACAGAAGGGCCAACCTAAGAAATCTCTTGATATTACTTTCTCCTCTAAGGACATACTTCCAAATCTTCCTAATGTTCCTCTTTACATAGCCGACCATATTTATGATAAGCCCACTAATGGGATACTCATAGATCCTTCATGTGGAGAGAATGTGATCACTAAGGAATTTTTGGTATTACATGATCTTTATCAAGATGATTATGATAAACCAAGAGAATGGATCAAAAAACACAATGGTTTTGCTTGCCCTATGATAGGATCAATCATCCTTCCATTACAAATAGGGCCTAAAATAGTGGATGTTACATTCTCCATCATCCTGCAGTCATACCAGTTTTGTTTGCGGCTAGGCCATCCAAGGCTTCACTCAATGAAAGTTGTCCCTTTGGTCATACACAAATGTTTAAAGTTTCCACTTGACAATGACATATTCATTGTTCACCATAGTGGCTTTAACCCTTTATCTTCTAAAGGAAACCTCTCCTTAGAAGCCTTTTGGCCCCAGCCCCAGCCCATGGAAGCTATCACACCTCATAAAGACTTCTTTTTCATTGCTTACCAAAAGTTTAAAGCAAAGAAAACTGCAAAAATTTCCCTCCACAACATTTCCCCATCCACATCCAACACTCCTATCTAGATGAAACAATGCTTCAACCCGAACAAGAACCAACCCATCCAACTCAACCAACACTCAAAACTTCCCCCACAGCGTCCATACAATCATGAGATAATAATAATAATTTTGTCATGCTGCCTCGTATAAAACAAGTTTATAAAGAAAAATTGAAAGTGGATTAGGAATCTTCCATGGTTTCTTTCGTTCCTCCCCTTAGGGAAGAAAAGCAACCAATGGTTGGTCAACCTGATCCTTCACAAACACAACTCAATAATAAAACCAAAAGAAACAGAGGAGCTAGGGAGTGTAGGCGTAGACGTCATGCCCTTGCTCGTAAGTTACAAGATGAAGAAAATAAAGAAAAACAAAATCTGCACTTGAAAGAAGTAATGCATGACAACCCTCCTCCCCAATCAAAACAAAATGATCCAATACAACAATCACAACCTATGATACACCCTTCATTGGACATTATAATTCATCCTCCTATCGTGATTAATCTGGATGAAGATGATGAGATGAAGAGGTGCATAATGATCTGAAAGCATTATTTTCCTCTTCCATGAGCTCAAATGATAAATATCCTACAAAGAGTGTAGAACATGGTGCTTCCCCTAGTTTGGAACTCGCTCTTGTCCCTTTAGCTAGTTCCCCACCCTTGACACATCATGAACATGACTGGGAAGCAGATAACTTGCTCGACGGTTGATTTGCATCTGCCTTACTAGCCTTTTGCACTATCTTTTTTCTTTTTCTTTTGTATGTTTTCATGTGCGTATCATGTTACCTTGTGATGTGTTGTTTTTTGTTCTCTCTTTGTGAAATTCTCCTATTTTTACCTTCATTCTTCTATATGTCATACATCGCTTTTGCCTTTTACTTTTATCTTTTTCTTATGTTTTCTATTGTGTCAAATAAGTTACCCTTGCTAATCTATTAACTATATCAACCTATTGACACATGGGAACACTTTGAGGTTGTGGGTGACCTAGGAATGAAGTGAACCTCTAGATTATGGGCTGGTTCCCCTTAAGATAACTTGAGAAAACCAAAGAATGATAAGGAAAAGAGTAAGAAGGATATACTTGAATTTAAAACCTATCACTAACAGGTGATACACCAAAGATAAAAATATGACAATACTACAGAAAGCTCACAGAAAATCTCAATAGAGCTAAACAATCTCACAATACAGAGATTTATGTTTATAAAAACTAGTCTATGTAAGGTTCTGACTGTTCTAATGCTTAACACAAGGAAAACAAAGATGTTTTCACAGATATAAACACAATAGAAAGAGATCACTAACATAAACTGCTTTATGACATAAAGTTCTTTGCATCCAGTACTGAAGGAATCTGATAAAATAAAGGATCACACAGAATTTTATCATGCAACTCACAACCAGTCACTAAAACAACAAAGAAAATTTGTGAAGGAAATACTTTCTATTGAGAAAAAAGTCTCTGTGTTACAGGTCTATAGTATTTATGAAAATGAGTTACAAAGGCTGAATAATGCTCTTTCACCAATCTCCTAACCAAGAACTACTTTACAAAGAGGCAAAAATGCCATATATACAAGTAAAAAACCAAGAGTGTCGGCCCCTGCCTTAGGGTTTACAAAATGAGTCGGTGTCTGGACATGTCGGCCCTAGAAGCGTTTAGGAATGAAGTTAATGAGGCATTAAATGTGCATACCCTACTCATGTTGGTGAAAGCTCGCTCCCAGGCATGGCCTTCAGATTTTTTACAACGACCGCATTAACTCCCAACCCTCGTGTCCACCCTCGAGACTTCATCGGAGCCGCTTTGAATGCTCTGCAGCATGGTCATTAATGTCGACCCACCTTTACCAGCCGACGCCCTAGTTGTTATCGTGACTCACGGCCTCTTCTTCGGCCTTCCTCTTGCGCTAGATCTTTTCGCAAGTTGGCCCCCTTCGAGAAGCAGCATCAGATTTACCCTATCAAATTCAAACGTTATTGCTTCACCGAGCTGACCCATGTCGTGCACATTATGTTGATCTTTCTTTACATGGGAATTCAATCAGTCATACCGCCCGTGATTTTCCCTAGCGCCTTCTGATTGGTTGAACTCGTGCCATGTAGATTCCCAGACGGTCAAAAATCACTTCATCAAAATCGCATGTCAGTGAGACACTAATCATGTCTCACCGATGTGATTATGCACCACAGCGGCTATCGGCAAAACTTACCACCATTGGTGATAGTTCACATCGAGCTGCAGGAGTTATACCAATATTCATATTTCAATGGGCAAGTTGGTTGCTATCGGCAAGACCTCTAGCTTTCGAGAAGACCTCATGGCGAGCCCTTTCACCGAGCGCATTCTGCTCTCCCCGAGCTCCTATCATTCCTTTCGATGAGACTCCCATGGGTCGGCAAGACCTCTTGCCGATCTCAGAACACTATGCTGACACTAACTCTCCTCGAAAAGACACCATCGGGTCGACAAGACCTCTCGTTGGGAGTCCCTTTGTTTCGGCGAAAGCTCACTTCATTTCGGGGCGACATTGCTTGGTCGGTGAGACCTCATGCCAAGCTCGCAACTTTCACTGAGACCTCTCGAGGTCGATAGGACATCTCCCCGAGACCACTCTATTTCCCCA
>VDFB02326530.1:0-13114 GCA_007258455.2 Sequoia sempervirens
ACGAAAATCCCCATCCAAAGGAAAAAAAACCCCAAAAATCCATAGGGAACCAGGGAAACCAACAAACGGAGAAAGAGGAGAGAAGGCATAGCAAAAAGGAACCACTTCCAACCCTACATGCCAGTTAGGGTCTGATAATAGGCCACCAAACTCCTTAGACAAACCATCTGCAAGAACTCCGGGCACCAACCCCAACACCACACACAGAAACACAAGTAGCCAATCCCCAAGGAGCAACCCCTATCCAGCATTGATCCAACATTGGGAACAAGAGAGAAAGTGCCCACAAATACTGAACCCCAACAGCAACACAGAGCAACACCCGCACTGGAGATCTAGCCACACCAATAGAGCCACATGAGGTCTTCATCGACTGTAGCCTAGAGGAATCCACCACTAAAGTCACCTTCAACATCCCTAACTCGACCATCAGGAATGCAAGCCAGAGAAGAAGAAAAGACAAATCTCCCCCAACAACCGCACAAGCTAACACAGGGGCAGCCACACCAAACAAACCACCTGAGTCCAAAAACTTCAACCGGGTTGAGATCACCACATAAAACATCCACAACAAAACAAACCTCTGACGTGCCCAGGATACAAAGCCACAGGTTCGAAAAGGACAAAGGGAGCCTCAACGAACCATCGAGTCCATCTGCTTCTCCATCGTCATCTAGATTAGCTTCATCAACATTGTAAGATTTGAATTTGGCTTTCCCTCCCTCTCCGCTCTGCCCATTCTCCATGGGACCACTTAAGTGTTATCATAAAATGTAATTATAATAAAGAGGGCCTCAAGTAATTGAAATTATAAATAAAATATGTCTCTTATAATTGAAATCTATTTTAAATAATTTCTCTCAAATATCAATCAAAAGTCATGAAGGAAATTTGAAGAGTTATGTCTTTGGAGGAAAACTCTATTTAAGAGAATCCAAACAAGGAGGATGAGGCATAATGATCAAGCATTTTATTTTTTTGATTTCTACTCCTTGTTGGAGTTTTGGATTTTGGTTCAATTAACTTGATGACAAAAAATCTCTAGGATTGGAATTGGAGGATGAAAACCCACAATTCCTTGGAGTGATTTCATATAGGAGTCACCATTGAGCTAAACTATTCAAATTCCAAATTGATATCAATATTACACTTGTGCTAAAGGGGCACTGTGACTGCTAGAGTAATATTGCATTCTTTTTGGCCAGAAATATATCAAGTTTGTGGTTACCATCTGCCATATAAGTCACTGCCATTAGAGCATGATAATGGTTTCCTTATGATCATTGGTTGTTGTTGATACATTCCATCATAGGTGCAGCTATGAAAAAGGTTTCATGTAGCTAGTCACCAGCTTCCACATATATAAATTACATCATTATTTCCAGGGTAGTGTTGCAAGTTGGGGCACTTAGATATATGGTGGATCCATATGGTATGTGTAGCTCTTGTACTATTGTCAAAACAATACTCTGAGTTTGGATTAATGCGCATAGCCCTTTAAAATCACTGTCACATCCAGGGATCATTGTGGCAACTTCATATTTGATCCAGGTATCGAGAATATATGATCTATTATTGTTGAGGTTTTAGGACTGCTAGGATGAACATAAGTCTATATTGTATGCTTCATAACAACCTTGTTTTAGTGTTCCATAGACCAATTTGCATATCAATACAAGTATTTGATTTATTGCATCAATATTTTTCATTTTCAGACTTTATCTAATCTACAAATTGGGTCCATATTGTTGTTTTATCTACACTGTACTATATCTATGAAATATCTCAATTTTGTTAATAAAAAATGTTAAAAAGGAGGGCATAAAATTGGAAAATACCAAATGATGAGGGCCACACCACCCAAAACCCACATAAATCACAACAAAGATACCAACATAGAAGATGAGAGACAAAAAAATGACTCACTTTCAATTATTTTTAGAAAATGAAATTATAGATTCAAAGCTTACATGCTACAGCCTCATGGGCTTGATTTATTACAACAAACTCAACTCTGAAAAGAAAAACTACTATTCAGAGCCACAATCTGCACTACTAGGGCCACCTTCTACAACCCTGGGCACTTAAGCCTTTTTATTTTCCCCAATAACCACCCTAGAATGTTCTAGAAAGTTCAAATTTCCCCTTTTGTTTTGGCCCCAAAAGTCCCGCAGTTTGATTTCTGGCCTAGGAAGAAATTTTTAATGAAATTCATTTTTTAGAGGACCAACTTCGTGGGGCCATAAATTTTGATCCGTGTGTCCGATTTGCTATTATTGCATATCGTTGGAAAGCTCTCGACGAGCTCTACAATGCATGAGGTCACTATAGGTCGGTTTGGCCACTTTTTGCGCTGTTTTGGGGCCTCTAAATTTTTATATCTAAATTTGAAGTTGCATTGGAGAAATTTCTTGGGATGAAAACTATAATTTCTCCCAAACCATGTAGGGTATTGAGGTGATTCTTTTGCAATCACCGAAAAAAAATTCAGTTATGCTCCTTGGGGTAAATTTCCAGGTCCATACAAGCCCATTTAGGCCGACTTACTAAAATAGTAAGGAATTGCCTATTTTGATGCCTAACTGTCTTACACCCTTAGAAGTGCCATCATGGGACTCAAAACCGAGAAAATAAAAAAGAAAACCATTTTTGTTGTGCAGAATTTCCTACACTCTTGGATGCTCTTTTGCATCACCCAAAAATAAAGAAAGTTCTAGGGTGGGGACATCACCAATGGTATCAAGAATTGGATCTTGTCGGCTTTGTGAGATTTCCTTCTTATATAGTCAAGTGATAGAGCCAATAAGTGTTATCAAAGGGAACTTCGAAAAACTATCTATTTCCTAACAAACAATTAAAGTTGCACAAAGTGAATCAAATGTGAAGAATTCTTATGTTGGAATTTCACTTGGAAATTGGAATTATTACCTGGCTTTTACATAATGAGAGGAGGATCAAAGAAGAGGTAGACATCTTGAAAGGATAGAAATGTATTGTAAAGTGTTGCTTACTGAGGCGAGGAAATGTTTATCGCCAAATGGGGCAGCGGTATGCTAGGCTGAAGGTGTCAATTTGATATTACCGAAATTTTTCCACCTGGTATAAGAGTTTATTTAGAGCATCTTTGTTTAGATGCCTAATGTGTGGGTAAATATAACACATGTTTACTTTACACAAGGACAATTTCCACTTGCAGTGAAAATGTATCAAAATTGTTTGAGGAAATTCTATTTTGGCACTAACACCCAAATTTTATTATATTTAGCTCAAACACATTATGAAGTAGAATAGTGGAAAGATTGTAAAAGAACATTATTAAGAGTAGTAGATTGTAACTACTGTAAGTTTCCAATCAAAAAGCTATATATTTTATGTTTAATGTAATGAAGGTTTCAAATTACCTCAAAATTCGCTGCAGAGGGCATCACCAAATCTGACTTCGTTGTAGACTTCAAATGCTAGGAAGCAAACCGAAGTCCTTCCTTTACCTTTTAAATTCTCGAGGTCCTCTCCAAACGATCTTTATCACCCATGCAAGTGTTGTAACTCAAAACGCCTCAATGTAGTTTGCGCACCCAACTGCTATAACTCAAAACGAGGCACCTTAGTGTAGTTGTCTAAACAAGAATAATGCAGAATCACCAAATTCTAAACGAGAATAATGTAGAATCGCACACTACATGACTCCTTCCAATCATTTCTCCAAATATTTTTTAAAATTTTGTCTAATTTGTACTCGCGTGACTAACTGTTTAGTCATTTTTATTTGTGTGACTAAATTTTTTTTTACCCGACAATCAAATTAGTCATTTATTTGCTCATTTATAGCTGTGTTACAAAAAAATAATAGAATTTAGTCATTTTTAGTTGTTGTGACTAAAAGTTTTAAATCACCTAGTGTCATGCCCCTTAAATGGACACTAATATTACAAAGCATTGAAATACAAATACATAAATACAATACATATTAAAACATAAATGCAAATAAATAAATAACAAAATACATATATATTAACAATTTTATTATAATTACAATTATCAAGATAATATTATAATTATAATATATTGGCACATTATACTTAATGTTAATATCAGAAATACCAATAAGCAACCATCAAAGATAATACAAATAAAATAAAACAACATAATGAACATAATCTAATATTATTGTAAACATAATCATTATATCATATTCCCCTCGAGATTATAAGACATTGGAATAAAATAACATTATTATATTGACAAATCAATATTTATACTTTAATATAAAATATTTAAAATACAAGCAAATCAATGTAGAATAGAATAATAAATGAAATATAAATAAAACTAAATAAGGATTTAAATCATAATAATTATCAATACACCATACTTATAAAGATAAATATCATTATTTATAATATCATAACCCTTTAATCGCACACGACAAAATGAGTGCTTAGAGTGAACTAGAGAAGGCAACGTTTGATGTCAAAGGAAGTAATCGGTCTCTAAAAGACGTGACTCTCCCAGCCACACTGGTAATAAATAGCTCGGGCTCTCCCAAACAAAAACCATCAGGATTGCTGAAGGAACATATGATTGTTGGTGAAGAATAGAAGTTTGCTGAGAATAGATAATTACTGGGAAGAATATCATTGCTGAAGACAAAGAAACAGGCTGGGTCTGCAATCAACAAGAGGTAAGTAATTTTGATTTGCAGAAATAAACAACTAAATATTTATGTTCAGATCAGATAAAGATACTTAAATGAATAAGTGAATGATTAACAGAAAGTCAAGGATCTAATAATAAAAGCTAACATACATACTCAATATATATGAGATTAATATATACATATATACTGAATATAATAAGGTGGCTGTCTTTATAAATAATTCATATGTTTAATAAATAAATTATTTACACTATGATACTTACCTAACCAATGTGATCCATTGATGTTTTTGGAAATAAATTCATGTTTCTATATATATTCTCATGGCATAGCTAGCTTATTTATGGATAACTAGTTATTGTGATAATCATTATATGCAATTGTTTGTATCATCAAACAATCATGTTGATGGCTGAGAGGAAGAACCAATAGGTTGAGCAGATACTAGATTCCTCTCTAGGTGCGCCACTCCCCGGATCGGATGATTGAGTGTCATGCCATTGGGAGCCAAGGGGGTGATATCCACTCTTGGGCTTAGAGAGAGCATCTACGGGCGTCCTATGGTAATCTTTCCTCCAAACTATCGCATGGTTGGATCAGACTTGAGGAATCCTCAGTCATAGTTAGGGGAATGAGGATGGATAAGGAAAGTAGATACAAGTGTATCCCCTAAGTACACCACTCCTAGGGTGGATGATGATATGTCATGCCATCGGGAGCCAAGAGGGCTAGTATATCCACTCTTGGGCTTAGAAGGATAGCTTCGGGCATACTTATCTTTCCCATCCAATCCCTATTTAAGATTGAGTTTCTTTGAACATGGTGTGGTTTATCTTATATAATTGTATTGGGAAAAATAGATAAGAGTATTTCTTTCATGTTTGATATGTTACATAGATAAATGATATTTCTTATATGTTTTATATTTCATTACATGGATAAATGATATTTCTATATATCATCGCAATCATTGTAAATTAGAATGCCAAAATAGGGTTTGACTTAGGCGATCCACTATACGAAACAACCTTTTCTCGCCTCTCTCGTGTGCAAATGTCACATCTAAAGTGGATTTGGGAGAATATTGAAGACCTAGTTGCAAGATTTATGAGTTTAGTACACAATTAGATATAAGAAAAATATTATAAATTTTAAAAAATTACCTACGTATATTATTCTACACCAAAAAAATTACTAAACAAAATATCTCTTATTCCATTTCTTGATTAATACTATCTAATATATTATTTAACTTATAATTTGCTATTTTTGTAACCATTGTACTTCCTTACGGTGTAGATATTAATTCTAACACTTCTACAAGTTTTAGTTGTAATCTTTCTTATTTTTTGTTATATATACACATTAACAATGAAAATTTAAATGAAAAATTTACATATTTATTTATTTATTTATATGTCAACTCATCTAACTTTTCAATTCAACTTTCATATTTTTTATATTATAATTATATAACAAATAAGAAGGCAAGAGGGACCATAAGATTATGTCTCAACCTGATGTTGTTCTCTTGAATGTTTTAGATTAAACTACCGCATATAAACTGTGGAAGAGGATAGGTGATATCTATCAAACCAAAAGTCTTACTAATAAGTTGTACATCTTAAAAGACAATTGTATTCTTTAAAAATGAAATATGGTGATTTTGTTGCAAATCATTTAAATGCTTTTAATTTGATTCTAAGTCAGTTAGTATCAATTGATGTAAAGCTAGAAGATGAAGATAAATGCATTTTGTTACTTTGTTCTGTACCAGAGTCTTGGGAAAATCTAATTGTTGCTATTAGTGGTAGTGGTGAAGATCCAAATATGGACAATATAATTCCTACTCTCTATGAGAGGAGATGAGGAGGAAGTCTAAGCAGGAATCAATATGCCTTGTTTGTAGAGTAGGCACGAGAGAAAAGGAACCTAAAGGGAGACAAGGAAGGGAAGGGTAAGTCGAAAGGATGGTCACAAACCTAGTAAAGGTAAAGGAAAGTATTGGGATTGTAGGAAACAAAGGAACATGTGATGTGAAGAGTTGTAGGAACAGAAAAGAGTTAGAACTAATTCTTCTGAGAGGAATCTCGAATGGCCCGTAATGATGCATTGATCATTTCATGCCAAAATGTTAGTGATGACTCTTTGCTTGATGTTTGAGTGATATTCATGAAGAGGATGGTAGTCATGATGCCATGTGTAGCTCGTACCACAGTTCAATGGGAGTTGTTGGTAGTGACTTGGATGCATCATTGGTATGGTTATCTTCATGTGATTAGGGATATGTTTTCCTGGTTTAGAGTGGTTGTTATTATTTCATGGTTTACTCTTGTTGCATTTAGATTTTGGCATGGTACTTGTTCTCTTGAGACTAGGATGTTTATGTATGTTATGATGCATGTGATCTCCTTGGAGGAGATGGTTAGATCATGGATGTCATATTTATGTTTCTAATTCATGATTGGAGCATTGACATTGATTGTAGTAGTTCTCTTATGTATTGGGTACATTAATCATTTGCTTGATTACTTCATGATAGTGCTATGTGCATTTGGAGTTTAGCAGCATGGATTGTAGTTAGTTATAGGTCATAAATATGGATGCCAGGAGACATAGGTGGGGCTTGAGTTCTCTTATGGTTAGAGACATGTGTATTTGAGATGGTTACTCTTGATGATATTTCACTAGAATTACGAGGGCCTACACTATAGTCATTGAGTTCAACACATAATGGTTTCACATGCCTCCCTAAAAGAGGCCCGATCTGATTCTGAGACTTGGGAAGGTAATGGTTTAATTACAGAAGCCAAATTAAACTTGGATGTGATAGTCGAATTACTATTTGTTTAGCGAAAATCCTATGTATCATGCTCATTACTAAGCATATTTCGTATTCGATATCACTTTGTCTTGGCGAGAATGGTTGAGTGGGAAGGTATTGATTGAGAAAGTTGACACTTTGATCAATGTTGCATATTATCTTACAAAACCAGTTCCTACAAATAAGTTCTCATGGTGCAGGAAGGCCATTGGCCTTGAGTCTTGTACTTGATTTATAATAATGATTCCTTGTTTAGAATAATTGCAATGTCTAATGTCAAGTGGGAGAATATTGGAAATAGGATGCCATTTAATTGCAATCTTAAACATATTTCAAGTATCTCCTAAGTCCTTGGAAAGTGTTCCCCAACACTAGGATTAGAAAGAGATTAAATTTAGATAAGAATGAACAAATGGTGGCATTTGAATTAATTCTAAATGATACAAGGAACATGTGGGGATTTCCAAGAAGAGCTCCTAAGAAATAGGAGCACATGGGGCACCCACATGTAATGTGGAACTCACCTTGAGTTAAGGTAACTATTTGGAGTAAAAGATAACACTTCGGTAACGCATGTAAAGATCCTAGAAGTTAGAGATTGACCATTTTAAGCGAGGGGTGGAGTTTAGTTTGATTTGATTCGATTCGATCACGATATCAATTGAGTTCAATTCAGTATGGTTCCAATTATCTTGAGTTGCATATGAATTGGATTTCATTTGGATGCTACTTGACTTTGGTTGACTTGGAATGCATGACCTTGACAGGTTGCATGATAGATAACAGGTGATACATTGATTAAGTGGGGATGATGATCATGCATCATGTTTGCATGAATTGATGGAGAGATATGTTTTCCTATTAACAAAAGATTGGTCCTTTGGACCCACCTTCCGGTGCCAAGTTGTATGCTGGAGTTAACACCTTTTGCATGAGAAAATATTTACAAGGCTAAGTTAAGTGGGCTGGCCCATTCTTGGTAGCCAACTTTGAGGAAAGCTTACAAGATATCTTAAGTAATCCGCGTTGAGTTAAGTCTTCAGTTTGGGACGCCCAAATTGATGGACTTGGTTTCACATTGTTTTTCACAAAAGAACTCTACTTGCATAAGAATGGAGTAGATATTTGTGAGGAACTTTATCCTCTTGTAATTGTCAACTCTTTGGATTTTACAATGTTCATAATTGTCTATTAATTGCAGCAAGTTGAAGAGAGTTCCATGAGAGTTTATTTGCAGGTTGTGAAGAAGAATTGTTGAAGGAAAAGGAAGCATATCAAACAAAGGATTGATCGCGGTATTATATTGTAATCTTGTTCTAAGGTTAAATAATACAAGCACTATTGATTTTGGTGGAGTTTTTTCCCGAAAGGGTTTCTCCACGTATATGTCGTGTCACTTCTATCTTCTTGTCTCGTTCTTCTACAATCTTTTGTCTATTTCTACAATTGGTAAAATTGATCTAAACAGATAATCATACATAAAGAATTTGTAACAAAGAACACTTAATTAGATCTACAATCTCATAGTTTTACAAAGTATTAAGCTACATAATTACCTCCATTTTCAACACAAGGTACAATGAATCATGGTTTGGAATATAAAAGGAGTGATCAATTCTTCTTGATAGGGTACACAGATGCAAATTATGCGGGTTCTATTGATGATAAGAAATCCACTTCTGGATTTGTTTTCTTTCTAGGTTCAAGACCTATTTCTCGGGGAAGTAAGAAACAAGCCACAGTTGCTTGTTCCTCAATAGAAGCAGAATATCGTGCAACAAGTGCAACAGTTTGTGAAGCAGTTTGGCTATGCTGCATATTAGAAGAATTGGGGGTACAAAAAAACTAGCCTACAGTCCTCTATTGTGCCAATCAGAGTGTTCTCAAGCTTGTTCGTAATCCAAAACAAACCAAGCATATTGAAGTTGACTGCCATTTCGTAGGAGAACATGTTCAACAAAATAATATTCAGCTCTAATACTGCTCTACTCAGGAACAACGTGTTGATATCTTCACCAAGCCTCTTGCACGTGTGAAGTTTAAATCATTTCAGGATTCTCTTCTTAGTACTTTAAAACAATGATGTAATAAGGGAGGAATGCTGGAATATTCCACCATTGTCCAACCACAAATAATCTATTTTTATTTTTTTGATTTGTTATTGTTTGATAGTGTGTTTAGGAATTTAGCCAATAATTTGTTGAACCCATCACTACTACAAAATACACGGGTTTGTTCATTTATCTATGTATAAATTGATGGTATTGGCAATAATAAGATTTGAATTGGGGTTTTAAGACTTCTAATATTTTTTTACCCTTTGAACATTGGTGTCAAAGAAAAAATTGATGTGACTACCAAGTCATATGGTGAAGCTAGAGTTGAGTATTCAAAGAAGGTAATGTTCCAAATATTTATATTCACGAGCTTGCTTACAATGAAAGCAGTTCTAAATATTGTTATATAATGTTTATGGGGTATTAATTTTTTAACTGTTTAACTTCTACCTCTTTGAATTTAACTTGCATTTCAATATTAAATGATGAGAAACAAATTGAAACATATACCTGCAAGGATTTTCTAGACTTCCAATCTGCATGGCAAAGTCACAATATTCCTTTTCACATGTTGCTTCGTTAAAAGTGGCTCTTACTAGTTTTACATTTCCAATTAGAGATGTGAGAGCTAGTGTTGGGGCAGAATTCATCTATCCTCTGATAGGAACTATGAGCACAATGCATTGGCTGCCTACACGACCTTTCTTCTTTGACATAGATGTAGGCACTGCAATTGAGATGAATGGAGGTGTAGTTAAGAATAACATTGAATAAAGGGCATTTTATTAGAATATTCTAGCAAAGGTATGCACCAACGGTCAATTATGTGTTTTATCTTTGGAAGAGTGAGAATTTCCCGGACATTAAATTGTAGCTGAAATTCACAAGCTTTACATCCCTAGACAATAACACTATAGATGTACAATTGTGAAGATGGTTGTTCATGTAGGCTTGAATCCAATGGTTTTCATCAAAGAACTGAGCGATATTGCCATCATCCCAACAATAACAAGACACACTATCATGGGTGGCTAAATGGGCCCACTTTGGTCTGCTTGTACTTAACATTTACCTAGTATATATTGATTAGCTTTTGTAATTAAAATTATGATCCTAATCTTTTATGTAGTTTTTTTTCTACTTTTGTAGTTCTTTGGCCTTGGGCCTTCTCTAATTATCTTTGTAATACCGGTAGGTATTCTTACTTCATATAGCCTTCTTAAGTATTTGTGATTGTATAATCTCTCTTAAGCCATGCTTCTCTAGTTTTAGAATAAAAGTTAGGTTAGGGACTGGTACATCAATTCCTTTCATATTTCGTAGTTTGTAGTCAAATCTTTGATGAGTTATAAAGATGAAATACTTGACCCAAGAATTGTGACACTCAAACACCTGGTTGCTTATGTTACCCATGGGTTACAGAATCATACTATTAAGTATAGGACAAAAGAGTTTTGACCTTCATGTATATTGTTTTAGCGATCTAGATTTGAATTTCAACAGGGGCATGACAGTTCCTAAGCAAACTGAATCAACACATTGATACAACATCACACATGATGGATATATAATCCCCTGCAAATCTTTTAAATTGTTTGTTTTTCTTGTTCATATGAAAACCATTTTTTCAAGAACCAAAGCAACAAATTATTCTTATATGATTATATCCCATATCTAATTTAGCCAAAGGAATGACATACCTATCTATGAAGATTTTAGAAGACTTATTTTGATATTCTTTAATCACATATAGAAAACATGGTTCCTTGTTGAAAAAATCTAGATTTGTCTAAGTTTATTTCATTCTATTATTTAGCACTTATTATTAATTGTTTAATCCAGTCACATACAACTAGAATTTGCAGCACACGACATCCATACTCACCTATGCACAAACACGTACTCTCTAACATATTAACATACATATAATTTTCTATGGGTGTAATCTTTGAACCTCCTTTAGGTGCAAGTGCTAGTTATAAAAGGTGGTATGTTTATTATTTGAGAAGTAGTAAAATTAGAGAGCCCACATATGAGAAGCCTCTCCGTCAAGATATCCAAGCTTTTTGGCCTTTTGCATTAATTTTTGTTGGAAAGGCAAAATATAGAGACAAATAAAAACTATACACACAGAAAAGCTAGAGCGTCTTGTTTTTATTGATGATCATAACAGATTACAACACCTCTTATATACGTAATTCAAGAGGCTGCTAAAAATATATTACAACTAACAACAAAAATAATTCATGTAAACAACAGAAGAACGTAACTAATTTCTAATCTATTTTCAGTTACAACTGATAATGCTCATGCAAAACAAAACAATAGTTGGGAGAAATTAGTATATATTTTCAGTTACAAGTACAACTAATAATGCTCATGCAAAACAAAACAAAACAAAACAAAACAAAACAACAGTTTATATTTCTAATTTTCTCCTCTGCATGCATGCAAACTGGGATAAATTAGTATATTCTAACAATTTTTCCCTTTACTCTCTCACATTGTATGTTTCAGTTCTAAATATTTTCCCATGACAATTAAAGGTTTAGCCAAAAAAAAAGGGTAAAATAGATGTAATGAATTTTCCTGTCGACCTTTTGTGTTCACATAGTTTAACGAGACTCCCTCTGAAAGAAGTCGTTCACTTTTTTGCGATTTCTCAAAAATGGTGTAGAGCGTGGACTCAGTTACCCCATCTCAAGTTTTCTGATGAATTTTTCGATTCTATGTGTACTACTCCTACAAAGGGAAAGGCTATGTCTAAACTGGCTCGTGAAAATATGTATGTAGACATAATTAACAAGATTATCCTTATGCAATGTCTTGGCTTGGAAACTTTTGAGCTTGACAATTGTGACAGGTGTGAAAGTAGCATTCACAACTGGCTTCTCTGGATTTCTTTTATCTGGTGTGAAGTGCATAGATTTAAAAAGTAGAGGTATTCAGATGGAGGTTTTGGAGTCTCTCTTTTCATGTGTGACCCTTACATCTCTATCTCTTGACAATTTTAAGATGATAGACATGCCTACTCAATTTAACGGTTTCTCTCAACTTGAAACATGTTATCTTGAACACGTTTGGCTAAGTGAGAGGCATTTGAAGCTATCTTAAAATTATGTTGCCTTCTTCAAAGTTTGACGGTATCCCAATACAAATTGCCTTCAAATTTGAGAATATATTTTTCAGTCTTAAGTCTCTCGTTCTTCTTGGAGCGACTTGTTTCCGGTCAATGGAAGTAAATTGCCCAAGATTAGAAAGCATTAAATTCATTGACTGCTATAGCTTGGGAATGATGAACATATGTTTACCTGTATGTGTCCATTTGGAAACTGGTTTCAACTACTTCAACATTTTGCAACAGTAAAATCGTTGAGGAAAATTACCTGTTTCAATAATCTAAGCTTCTACAAGGTTCTACTTCTACAAAGTTTTCATCACTTGGAAGAGTTGTGCATTGACTCTCCCTTTTTGGCATTATATTCAAAGGTAAGTATTTATGTTCTTTTAATCTGCTTCAAAACTTTCGTTTCCAATCATTTATTTCAAAATTGAATGCCATTTTGGAATACACTA
>VDFB02326531.1:0-17971 GCA_007258455.2 Sequoia sempervirens
AACTCCTGATCATGCGATAGCGGGAAACCATTGATATTTGAAAATAATTGATCGATGACACACAAGCTTATCTCCTTCGACCACGCCAAAAAAAGGACACATGGCTCTCGCCCATGATATCGCGATTAATAAGGATCCTGCAATTCCTGATCATGTGATGGTGGGCAACCATTGATATCTAAAGGCAATTGATCAATGGTAGCGCGAATTTGATCCCTCTACAAAATAAAACATTTATTAAAAGGACAAGGGGACATCACTAGGCCAATAGTAAACAAAGACATAAGTTGAACATTTTTAAATGATGAAACACGGGGTGAACCAAGACTTAGGAAAATAAAACCCTGCGGAGAAAATAAAACATTAAGATCAAAGGGACTCAGCCTAGACGAAATGATAAGACATAAGTTATTTTAAAACCCCCTCAAAAAGTAATAACAAAATAGATCCCAACCAAGGCGTAAAATAAACACAAGGGTTTTACATGTAGGCAAAGGTAAAACCCCAACCCTAAAAAAATTCCAACACCATGGAAGACTAGTAACACCAGGCAAGGTAGGAAAGGAACATAAGGAGCAAAAAAATGAAGTTCCATCACTAAGAACACAAATAGGTCTCACTGTCAATGTCATAGAACTCTTGGGCATAGTATTGATGAGTGCCGTGCCTTAAAAAGAATACTTGAGAAGTTTGATATCATAAAAATGATCCCTTGAATCATGCCCTTTGCTCCTTGCCATTTAATAGTGGTAGGATCCTAGTATTATCACTATTACATGTTATACATTCATTGCAAATCATTCTCTTTATCACAAGGAGCTCATTTTCATCATCTACCTTGGCTCATCATTTTATTGCACTTAGTGGGGACAAGGGATTAGTTAGCCTTGTCCTAGTTTTGAAATTTGATGTTGTCCCTTTGGCTAGTTGCTTTCCTTATGCATATACTAATCAATATTGGGATGCAGATGACCTACTATAAGTTGAATCACATGTGCTGGTTACTAGTATTTTGCTTTGTTTTCTTTTTCATGTTTCTTTATGTCATTGTATGTGTGTAATGTGATCCCCCATACTATTCTGTTTGATGCATCTCTCTCTCTCTCCTTTTGCATTCCTCTATATGTATCTACATTCTTCTATATGTAGTAAACATTTTTATCTTAAATTTGTTTGTCTTGTGTTTTCCTTTTGGGGATGACACAAGGAATTAAGACATTTAGGTCTCTTCCATGTTGACTCGAAAGGATTATTTTTTTACACTTTTGGTGTTCCATTCTTCCAATTCTATATAATTCCAGAATGATGAAATTTCTAAGCTCTAAAAAATATTGTAGCAAAGATATATCACCCAAAATCCATAGATCCCTTTTATGTATTTTTGGGGCAACCCCTCCCTCATTTTTCATGAAGTAGCTTTATTTCAGAAACATATGACTTGGCATAGGCTTTTTTGAGGAAATCTATCATGTTTTAGGAGTAAACTTTGGCTACTTTAAAGCAATTACTCACAACAATGGTGGTAGAAACCAATTTAAAGTGGGTGAATACATCGATAATATCTTTTACCATTTTTCATAAATTTCATGGTGCACTTTTCTTTTCTGTGATGCTACCCTTTCTTTGGTGGTGTCATTGGTTTGATGTTCTAAGAGTGTGTGATATCTCTATGATAACTTTTCTCTTAGTGGTGATGTGACACACTACATTCCCTAAGTTGTGAAACTTTTACTCTTGATTTGTCCTTTGTTGGAGACATTAGGCACAATGATCCCTAAGAGAAAGACCTTACACATACAAAACAAGATCCCCTTGAACAAAAAAAATCATATATAGATAATGTTCATGTGTTTGGCATAATGCAACTTGTAGCTAACCTTGTTAAGCTCAAACCCTAAAATTCAAGGCCACCTAGCATAACACACCTTTCTTTCCTATGGATCCTTTCCTAGCATTATGGCACCTTATTGATGTTATCAAAGAGATAGATTTGGTATGGTTAGTACAATGAGAAGCCAACACAGAGGCATGAATTTCTCATTGTACAGTGAGAAGCCAACATAGAGGCATGACTTTCTCACTAAGCCACCCTATTGGAAGACTCACCTAGTGGACAACCTGATGTTTCACTACCTCACAGTGAGCGCAAACCGATAGCTTAAATGTGTTCCACATTGTGTTGGACAATCTATGCTTGATTTTTCCTGATCTTTGATGTTGTATGATTGTGTATTTGTCATTGCTACACACATAAGTGTCTTGAATGTCTACTTTAGTGTGAGTTTGACACAAGCTTATACTCTCACTAAAGTGGGGGACAAATGTAGTGTAGAAAAAAGTATCCCATTTTCACACTTAATTTGGGAATAATTAATAATAAAATGAGCTTAATGTTGCCTTAATTTAGTGTTGTAATATGTTTTGCATATTCACATTAAGTTTAAGACCCTTTTAAACTAAATGGACTTAATTGTGGCTTATTTAGAGTTTGTAAAGTGTACCTTTACACTTTCACACTAAGCTAGGGCTTTATTGATCAATTGAGGTCAATTTTCCTTAATTGGCCTCTTTAATTCAATTCCAAGCCTAATTAAACACAAATTCTAAGGGATAAAACCCAACATTCATAAATTCCATGTCACAACACTTAACTTTGGAAGATGTGTCTCCTAGGTAAGTGGCCTAAGACCTATTCACCATACTCACTTAGTCCTATGACCCAATTTTTACATGATATTTCACATTGTCTGATGCATGTCCTAGGTAAGTGGCCTAGGAACATCTTTGAAATATGTTTTTGGTGGTATTTTAATGATTTCAAATCTATAATTCAATGTCGGCTTGTGATATTTGAATTTCAGGAATTAATGTTAAGATATTTATAAATACAAGGCTATTTCACTTAGTTTCACCTAACAATTTCAAGTCTTCAAGAATTTTAGCAAACTTATGATCAAGAGAGAATTCAAGAGCATTTCTAAGGAATTCAAGGGAAAATCATAGAAGAATATTGCAACAATCAAGATTCCATTGTCATGTCAAAGATGTATTGCATCATGCATGTTGTTTGAGCTAATGTGTTGATGTAGTGTTCAAGATCAAATCAAGCATATCAAAGGCATTGTTTCACATCAAGTTTCATGATCAAGATCTACATTCATTGAGGCCACTTCATGCTAGTTTGTAGATATATCCAAGGTTTCAAATAAGGTATCATTGTTCATGTTTCATTGTTTCATCATAAGGTTTAATTACCAAACCGGGGTTTGGCCGAGGCAAACCCATATTCCCTAACAAAACAACATTTTTCCCTCTTTGATGTGTGATTGCAGATTTTAGGTTGAAGATCAATTGGAGAGCAAAATTAAAGAAAGTTATAAAGTTTTCAAATCATGGAAATTGAGTTACAGGTTTTATTTTTTATTTTCCGACAGTGAACAAATAGAAGCTAGGAGTGCAGACATAGAAAAACAGAACCCAAAAATTGATTTTCAGGAGCCCAAGACTTATTCACCATAGGTCGAATGAGTCCTCAGTGAGGTTTTTAAAAAAATCTTTGGTGACAGGTACACAACATTTGACCCTTTCTAGATCTGCATTTGACTACTGTTTGGGTTATATTTGATTAATATTTCTCATCGGCACTTTGTAACACATGTTTTGAATGAAATAGGGAAAATAAGTGCATCATTTTACCATTTGAAGCACTTTATGCTTTAATTCTCTCACCCTAAACTCATACCAGCCCCTCAAGTAGCCATTCATTGTAGTAGTTTCTTTGTATTCTAAAGGGAAATAAAATGATCCACTCAAGCTTCCATGCATTTACTCAAGTTGGATGTTGGAATTAACCAGAGATTTTGAAGTGTGTTTTTCTTCCATATTCACTAATTTATATCTATAAAATTTCTAAACAAAACATTTCCTCCTCAATACCGTAACAAAATGAACTTTAGATCGACACATTAAGAACATATTATCACCTTAAGTAGCTAATCACCAAGATACAAGGAATATTAAAACAGATCAATACAAAATAAGGATACCATATGATCCCCCAAGGAAGAGCTTAGCACATTTTTCTCAGCAGGTATGGCTGGCTAAAAGAAATGACAATATACACCTTTAATCTAGGTAGCTTGGAACTCCTTAAGCCCAAAAAAAAATTGAAAAATGGATCCAGAGTAAACCTTCGGCACCACTGTAAGTGTCTGATCCAATAGAAACATCAAATAGAGCCCAACACGACAGAGGTAGAATTCCCCCCTTCCACTGTTCGGTGTTTTTTTACAATTCAAGATATCTCTCGTGTCGAGCATTGTTATATTTGGCACGTATTAATGTCAAAGTTATGACTTGCTTTTAAATGAAATTACATACAAGAGCATGTGGATAAGAAGTGGATCTTAATTTTAGGTTTCTTGAATCTTATTAGGATAAGTATAATTCCACCTAAAGGAAGATATACGAAAGTTCAATTTTGTGAAATCAATACTATAATAAATTAAAATATTAATATAAAAAATAAATGTTGTTTGAATTGCATGTAAACAAATTATAATATACTTTTTTAAATTATGGGCATGAGATATATGACAATGTTTTTATGTTAAATAAATATAATAATAATTTAAGTATTTTAAATAATAGAGTTAAGATAAAAAAATATAGTTGGTGATACGAAGGATATGGAAAGATATTAGTTCCTCACACTGTGCAGAAATACTTATGCATTCACCCAGAATGCATTTAACTGGTAGCATGAACCAATCACATTTCGCCATTTAACATATTTCCTTTTTTTTTGTATAGTTTGAATTTGGAGAGCTATTTTATATATTGGAAAATTAGCATTTTTCTATTTTTCTATTCGTCCCAGTAGCTTTAAAAACCATCTTCGTTTTAAAAATTAGGAAAAATGCGAATCCATAAATTGATTGATTAAATAAATTAAGCAAAGGAATAGTTAAAAGTTACATGGCTAGAGGTATGAATCCATGAATGCAAGATTAAAGTCATACTAAAAATACGTGAAAATGCTAGCCACATAAATTGATTTCAATAAATTTCAAACGCATAGTTTATAAACTGGTGGTAGATTACACGTGAATGCATGAATACAAATTAAATGCATTAATGGCATCTAGCTCGAGGTGAAAGGCTGCTTGGTGCGCCATGCATGGCCGTGGTAATTTCTAGTCACTTAATATAGAGTTAGTTTAATTTGCTATGCATCTCTATTACTTTGAGGTGTGTTGTTTCTTGTGTCTGTAGGCGCGTATTCGAGAGCGAGTTTGTGTTTAATTTGAGCATGAGATATTATAGTCAGAGTCCAGACCCGTAAACGAAGTTACTTGAGGTGATAACGTTACCTTAGAGCTTCCCCACATTAAAGCATAATGAAGTCAAGATTTCATAGTGCCCCCATTGTGTATCGAAAGGTGGATTCTAGAAGCTGTAGAGTTGCACACTAGACAAATGGAGAGACTAATTGCTTGAGGCCTAAGAGGTAACTTTTCATTGTTTTCTTCATTTGATATGAGAAATGCAAGTAGGGTTTAATAGTGCTTTAAGGCATTCTTATAATTTTACTTTATAAATTGTGATTTTAAACTACTTTTAGTATTATCTACTCAAATTCTTGTTGAAATGTAAAGGTTTCATCCTTGTTTGATAGGAATTTGCAGAAACCCTCTTGTCCCTTTTACTTCATGCATGTGACCCCTATAAAGTTTGTATATTTTTTATTACTGCAAAGCGGTCCCATAAAGAGTGCTTTGGAACCAAAATTATGTCAACGTGTGCGATAATGAGAGCTTTCGAACAATGAGTCGACAGTGTGTTGCTTTGAGCTTTTTCGTTGTCATCAAAGCATAAAGGATAGAGGTATTTTGTTAAAAGTCATGGTTATTGTCCTCGTAGGCATAAATGCAAATAATGGGAGCATACAGAAAATAGGTGAACTGTTTGACAAAACTCGTGAAAGAAAAACTATTATATATGATTAGTTGTTTATATATTCATGCATATGTAGAAGAAAAAATATCCTGTGATTTGATAGGAATATGTAGAAACCCTCTTGTCCATTTTACCATGCATGTGGAGCCCCCAGAAGTTTGCATATTTCTACACATCCATGTATCCACACACCTCTCTCTGTAACATATCTATCTCTGTCTGCATACATGTGTCTATGCATCCATCTATGCATGTGTGCATGTACTACATGCACATATGCATTTGTGCATGCATATACAATACTCTTCCTTAGAACACAAGCATGTACAACAGAATACAACGTCCACAAAGCAGTTGTGATGCATTGCAACTAGCTTAAATCTATATTAAATGGCCAAAGTATGCTGGCCACCCATGGCCACCAAGCCATTCCAGCACCTTCCCCACCAGCCAGATGCCATTTAATGCATTTGCTTCAATTATTTTGACCTCTCTATGTGTTCGCATTTTCCTGATATTTCAATGCATTTAATTTGCACTCATGGATTACGTACCTCTACTCGCTAGTTTTATAAACTATGCCTTTGCTTAAATTTATTTAATCAATCTATGTGATCACATTTCATTGATTTTCTATAACAATAATGATTTATAAAGCTATTCTGATAAATAGAAACAGATAAATGCTAATTTTCCAATATAACAACATTAAAAGTTATATGTTGACATACATTCATGCATATTGTCCATACATGCATATATGCATATATTCCTTCATCCATACTTGCATGTGTATATGAATACATCCTTCCATGTAACATATGCATTTGTATCTATATGCAAATATGCATGCATCCATGTATACATGTATTCATTTCTCCATCTGTCCATGTAGTTCTGTTTTCTGTGTATACATGTGTCTGTTGATGCATCCATGCATATATCTGTAAATAGCTCTACGTATTTCTCTCTCCATGCATTTATTGTTCTCTAGCGCATCAGCATTTGCATTTTTTCAGTTTCATGATCTTCCATATTTATTGTTTTCATAGTATATGCATAACAACTTCCACTTTGTCTTCTATTTTGACTCTTCTATCCTTAAATATCATTATATTTTTATATCTATTCTTCTCTTGTCACATCTCAAGGAAGCTCAAGGATCTCAACACCTTGTTCAATACGAAGGAGAGTGAGAAATGGGACATGAGTATTTTTTTTGTGTTTGTATTGACACACTCAGCCCTATGATGATTTTAAAAAGCATAACCAACAACAAACTAGACATTCTTCCACCCTTTGTTTGAAGAAATGATCACTTCATACCTATCGATTCCATTCATTTCCATTTCCACCCTTGCACGTCCTTTCTTCTCAAATCAAATACATTTCAAAATCCATTTATATGCTTGCCTTGCATCATACCAATGTGTTGCATTCCTTTTTTCATTCAATCCAGCTCACTCATTCAAATTTTTATTTCTTGCATTTAATTTTAAGCATATAACTAAAAAATGATAAATTCATACCATTTACATTCCATTCATTCTCATATCCACTCTCGCATATCCTTGCCTCCCATATCAAATACTTTTCATAACTTATTCATACACCTTACTTGCATCTCATCATTCTCTCAATTGCCTCTCTTTGTTGCACTCGCATAACTCATTCTTCTTTTTTACCCTCACATATCTTTATCTATCTATACCTCAAATATACCTTCATCTATCACAACAAAATTCACACCATACCAAACAAAGAAAAAGATAAAGAAAATATCAAGGTTATGTAATTAAACACTGAGGGCTTCGAAAATAACAATCATAACATAGAGTTGTATTCAAGAGTTCTTTTCAAAACGTCTTTTCTAAATCTTGTTTATTACAAATCCCTGAAAGCAAGTATGACAGTTTCTTAAAGCCTAAAATGTGTAATCAGATTTAACAAATATTTACATGTATCCATGCATTCAAATGCATCATTAGATATCCTTTATACACTTGTTCAAAAAACAATAATGTATATGTTTCAAATGCAAATTGTTTCTGACATTTCTAACTTTATGCACACAGGCATTTATAGATTCTTGTTTATGTACCAAATTACATGGACACATGTATACATCCATGCATGCATAAATGTTTACATGGATCCATATATTTATGCATTCCTTCGATATATGCATTGGTGATAAATAGTTCATTTTTCCTATTTTCTTTCGTTTACTACTGCAAATGCAAGTTGAGTCTCATTGTGCTTTGACAAATTTGTATTTCTAATCGATTTTAGTGTTTTCCATTCAAATTTCTCGTTCAAATGTCAAGGATTCTTTTCACTCTTCTATGCATTGTGTGCACATGGATACATGTATACATGCATGCATGTATACATGCATGCATGTATACATAGATGGCTCAAGCATTGTTACAAATGTTTAAGATTATTTGCATTTAATAATTCAAACAAAATAATAATACATTTTTGCTTCCTGAATAAGATCATAAAGGATGTTTGTTACTACAAATGTATACATACACCCATGTAAAAATACAAGTATTCATTGGTATATCTATCAAAAAGTCCATGTATTTATTCTTTTCATAGTATATGCATAACAACTTTTTCTTTGTTTTCTCTTTTGACTCTTGTATCCTTAAATATCATTATATTTTTATATCTATTCTTCTTCTCTCTTGTTGCATTTCTCGAGGAAGCTCAAGGACCGGCACTTTGTTTAGATATATGAAGGAGAGTGAGGAAATGTACACGGGCCTTCTTTCCGTGGTTTGTATTGAGACACCAGCCCTATTTTGCATCCTCATATCCAAAAAGTTATTTCGTTGCACTTCTACAGATCCAAGACTCAAGCTTCATGATTCAGAATTTCAAGATCCGAAAACAGAAATGACGATATAGGCATTTCTCTCAGAGCATATCTGGGGTTTAGTACACCGATAGGACTCTTTAGCGATTCAAATATGCTCTGTAAATTTTTTTATTTTTAAATTGCATTTGATTACGATGGTTCTTGCCAAGATCTGGGTAATGTAGTTGGGCGATTTGTTAGTGTTTCGCGATCCGGGTAATAACAGAGCGATTTAAGTCTGCCATGCATCCGGGGTAACAGAAGCCTGCATCTGAGTTGTAACAGGGATTCTAAGTCTGACGCCTTCCGCAGACAGAATTTATTTCTTTCTTTCTTGCTGGATTTAAAATGCATCAATCTAGGGTAGCCACCACACCTTTATCATGCAGTTAAAATGAACCCCATGTCTGTTGTGAAGAAAAATCTTCACTTAGATTAAATCACTTTTTGATTTTGGTGCATTTAAAATGAACTTGTCTACTCTTCTTGACTGTGCTTGAAAGTGGTAGGTGATTATGCTCTCACCCTGTGCAAACTAGGTGATCAGAAAACTAGACCCACTTTTCCTTGTGTAACCTTGACTTGATAATCGAAGTATCCTCTCCCCTTGCGCACTTGTGCGATCCTGGGTGCAAGAGAAACTGCTATTAACTCTAGAAATTGGGCCCGCTCGGGATTTCTATCACTCCCACGGCATCAGCAAACCGGCTAACGGACTTAAAAGCCGTTACCCCTAACCGTATATAAATGTAAATCTTAAGGGAAAACCTAAGGTTGCTTGTGCGGATGTGCCTAGGGGATCGAGTAGTAATTCCTTAAACCCTCGTTGAACTCCCTTCAGCTGGAGTGCCACCTTAATGGTGATTAATCTCTTGCCCCATGTATGGCTACACTCTTGAACGGGGTCCCGAACTAAAAACTCTTGTGTAGTAAGACAAAATCCTTTCATTTGCTAGCACAATATCTACTGTGTGAAGGCATGCACACTTTCGCAGCTTTGTAGTAGAGGTGATCACCGGCCATGAGAGTTTCCATGGGGTTGGAAGTTTGGTTGGTGTGAGAAGAGTGCACTGTGGGGGAAGCCCGTAGCCAAGCTTTATAAATTCACACGCTTATAGATATGTGGTTAATGGAATCTAGCGGATATTGTCCCTGCCTAACCTAGGGTTGTGCTTTGTCTTATTCTCAGGCTTGGTTACTTATCAACTTAAATCGACTATTTGTCAGGTTCTCGGGCAGAACACAATCTTATAAAGATCACCCAAAACGTAACATGAAAACTTTGACTCACTTTTAAACCGGTCAAAACCGCTCTATGAAACCGCTTCATCGCGATCTAGGAAAAACCGAAGCGCATATAAACTCGCTCGGGCGCGCGATCCAATCGGGCTGGTTCAGTGCATCTAAGTCATTTTTTAGCGCATTTAGGAACTGTCTTAGCGCATATGTGCTCTGTTTCTGCGCATTCAGGGTATTCTGCAGCGCATTTGACTCTTTCTCCAGTGCATATACCTCTTTCTGCAATGCATTTAGAAAACAGAATAGCACTTCTAGATTTCTGTCAAAATTTTTACACAGACCCGAATCTCTGAGATTTCTCTCCCATGTTGAGAAAGTGGAAATCAACCAAGTTCACCAAGAAATCAGTCTTCAATAGGATCAAGAAGCCCAAAATGAACTTAAGTTACAAAGAAACCTTAGACCGCAGAGAATTTTTGTATAAGAGTCGACACATCTTACTCCATTATCGCACATTTCTCCATAGATACCAAGACTACATTAGAGGATTTACTGATGATTATGCTGTGGAACCTTTGGCTACTCAAGCTTATTATCAAAGATTAGCATTATCTCAACATCACAATCTTGATCAACCTCTTGAGTTTGAGAATATACCACAACCTTCAATTGAATACTCAACGCACCCTAGTCAAATCCTTCAGTAACCTTCGATCATATCCTAGGATTTCTTACATATGCCTATTTTTACAAGATCTCAACACAACAAACTAGGAGAAACATCTCAACAAGAAACTCCCACCCACAACATTCAAGAAGAAGGTGAACGTGATAGCCCTCTTTTTAGTGTGAGTCGCAATCCTCTTTTCAGTGACGACAATATGGCTGATAGAGAGGAAAATTCGTTTCATAAGAACAAAGACATGAACAAAACTCCCGTAGATAGTGATGATGAGCAAGAACTTCATATTAGAGAGGCTGAACAAGACCCCAAGTTTCTTAAAGCCCTTGAAAAGATTCTACAACGTGACAAAGAAAAGTATTTTCTCTTCTTAGCTGATCAAGGAGCTAAACTGCCTAAGGATTTTGATACTGAGAAGTTAAAGAGCAAAGAAGAAGAAACATCCCCATCTGATTTTACTACTCTTACACAACAGTTTAAGGCACTCCAAGGGCAGGTCAAAGAGTTACAAGGAGGGACCACAACAAAGAAATACACTCTTGATGACATATGTCCTTATCCTTTTGATAGAAGTCTCAACATGATTCCATTTCCTAAACATTGTGAAATTCCCAAATTTGATCGTTATAATGGGAAATCGGATCCAATTGACCACGTTAGAGACTTTCGAAACATGACATTAGAATTTTCCCACGAGGATACTTATTTATTGCGACTATTCCCTCGGAGCCTTGGAGTTAACTCTATGGAATGGTTATCTAAGATTACACCTCCTATTCAAACATTCGAGGAATTGATCAATTTGTTCATAGCACAATACGCCTACAACATTCAACACCAAATCACCATGATTGATCTTTGCAAAGTTGCGCAAAAACCTGGTGAACCTTTCACTACCTTTCTTCAAAGATGGAGAAGAATGTTCGCTAGGTATCCACGACATGTTCCTGAAAAGGAAAAAATGGTTACTTTCATCAAT
This sequence comes from Sequoia sempervirens, assembly GCA_007258455.2. NCBI lineage: Eukaryota > Viridiplantae > Streptophyta > Pinopsida > Cupressales > Cupressaceae > Sequoia > Sequoia sempervirens. The sequence continues at coordinate 11,728 of VDFB02326531.1, forward strand.
AGCCTCAACTCAGAAATGAGCTATCGCTTAAATCTACATTGTCCACCCTCCTTTGAGAAATTGATTGAGGATGCCATCACCATCGAAAGTGCTTTGGTCAAAAGAGGGACAATAAAACTTGACAGGGATAATCCTAGCTCATCCAACCATCACAACAATCAAGATAAGTCTAAATTTTGGACTCGCAACAAAAACATTGTAAACGATGGTGTTGTAGATGCAAATCATGTCACATCTAAGCCGTTTGTTCTGAGTGCTCCCAATACTACTCGAAACAATAATTACAACAATGTCAATTCAGTCACGAATCAAGGAAACAATTTTCCTCCTCCAACAAACAACAATCAGGGGACAGTCAACAACCAAAACTATCGTGGGAACAACAACAACAACACTTTAGGGAATACCTCAAACACGAACCCACAACGCTTTTCATTTTTCCCTAATAGAAGAACTTTCACTCCACTAGGACAATCCTTAGAATCTGCTTTCAAAGAGGTTATGGAAAAGAATGTCCTTATGTTACCACCGCAACGCAATTATGAACCTAGTGTGAAACCTCCATCATGGAATGAAGCTTATTTTTGTGACTACCATAGGTGTAGAGGTCATCGTACAAACAACTGCCAAGCTTTGAAGCATGCTATTCAAGACCTAATTGACAAGGGCATTATCACAGTAGAAGGACAACAAAAATCCAATGAAGATCACCAAGCATTTCGCAACCCTTTACCGAATTATCAAAAGGGAGAGTCTTCGGACAAAAATGTGAACCAACTCGATAACAATGTAATCCGTCACCTCTATACGGACGATGAGCGAATCAACGTTATAAAAATCAAGGAGAAAGTAGACAATGGACAAGTTAATGTCACAACGAGAGCGCAAGCTAAAGTTGTCTTGAAAGGTGCCTCTTCGAAATCCACTGAGACCTTCCCTCAACATCAATATGACTTAGTTAACCAACTTCGAAAAACTCCGGCCCAAATCTCCATTTTAGAACTTCTGAAGATTTCCCCTGCACATAAGGAAATTTTAGACAAAGCCCTTTTTGAGACAACTGTATCCACGGATTTGGATGTGAACCGATTTCAAGCCATGGTAGGACATTTGTCCTCACCCACATGTCTTTCATTCTCTGACAAAGATGATGTTTCCATGACTCATCCCCACAATTCATCATTATACTTAGAGGTCATGATCCATCAATTTCGTGTTAAACGTGTCCTAATAGATGGAGGGGCTGGTTTAAATATATGTACCTTGAAGGTGGTTCAAGCTTTAGGATTTTCAGAAGACTCCATTGATCCTAGAAGGAAGATTACTATAAAAGCCTATGATGATGAGGAAAGAACGTCTAAAGGTCTAATCATGCTACCAATCAGAGTGGGACCTGTTATCAAAAATACCTTTTGTCAAGTTTTAGACCGGGATCTTGCATACAACATCTTGTTGGGTCGTCCATGGATTCATGAAATGCAAGCTGTTCCGTCCACTTACCATCAATGTCTTAAGTTTCCATATGACGGACAGGAAATCACTATATCAGCAGATAATTCGAACATCCAAACTTGTGCCAATGTCAAAATTAGTCAGGATACTTTGGTTCCAAACAATCGAGAAGCACCTCTTAATACTTCTCCTAAGAATGATCCACACATCAGTCAATTAGCCAGAAGCTTTGACAAGAAACTGCAGTTTAAGGAAAGTGGAGTTGGGGAATATTCTCTTTGTCTTGCTAATCTACCTACATCACCTCGATCACATGGACAACCTTCTATTACACAACAGATATCAGTAGCATCAACATCAGTACAACTACAAACAGAACCAACTACCAAGTTCAATGGACAATTTATCAAAGAGAAATTCCCTATGGGGGATCTTGAAGATACAGCAATTCTAAATTGGCTTTATAAGGATGAAGATGAAACAGTTCTAAATGTCACCTTACCAACTGACAGATATGGGAAAGGATATTCCATCATGCAAAAGATGGGATATGACAATGGTCCTCTTGGAAAAAGAAAAGAAGGCGTAGTTGAGCCTATCCATCTTCCAGGGCTTGCTGCATATGATAAAACTGGACTAGGCTATGACGCTACCCCATCCAACCAATCACAGGGTAATGTTTTTACACTACAAGAAGGTTCTGATAAGAAAGAGGCATGTTTGGCATCAATCCTGAAGTTCATAGAAAATAACTCTGATACAGATTCTGTTGAATATGAATGGGATACCATCCACGATGATGAATTTTGGAGAGACAAAGAGGTAGATGTCATACACAAGTATACACCCACTTTAATCAAAGGAGAAGGTTCAGGGTCCCAACCACAAGAATCTGAACCACAAAACAACTATGAGTCTAGTGATACTGAGTCAGATTTTAACGAACAAGACTATCAGGAGAATAGTACCATCATTGACCTACCTCATACCTCGGATCCTACTGATAACTCTGTTTTGACCCTAACCATCGCCGATTTCACACGACCAAATGACTTGTTACCTTTAATCCATCCTGATCTCATTGACTGGGATCTAACTGAACCTATTGATATACCTATTTTTCCAAATGACGAAGCTATCATAAACTTCCTTTCCGCAGATGATGTAAATAATTGTTCCACTAGCGATTTTCGGTATGAAGTCTTTAATCAGGAGAGTGTCAAGTCTCCTAGCTGCAAAAATGAAAATAAAGAAAAATGATCTAGTGGTGAAAACCAGAATCTGGCAGTACTAGATCAAACAAAAGATAAAATAAAGAGCGTATCAGATGGTGAAAACCTTTTTAAGGCACCAGTTGATGGGATTCTTGACACTCTCCTGGAGCACTATCATGAGCGATCGCCCATCTTGATCGAGCCTACAAAGGAAATCAATATTGCAACTACAGATAATCCAAGGATTCTACAGGTAGTTGAATCAATGACAGATAAAGAAATCCCAGAGTTCATGAACTTTCTCAAAGAAAATCAAGTCAATTTTGCTTGGTCATACGCAGACATGCCAGGTCTTGATCCGGATCTCATAATGCATCATTTGTCTATTAGACCAGGAGCTAAACCAGTAAAACAAAAACTCAGAAAGATGAACCCTCATGTGGCACTACTGGTTAAAGAAGAACTCAAGAAGCTCCTCGATGCAGGCTTTATAAGATCAATTGCCTATGCAGAATGGATCTCCAATATTGTACTAGTAGCAAAGCCAGATAAATGCATTAGAGTATGCACTGACTTCAGAGATCTTAACAAACCTTGCCCAAAGGATGACTTTCCGCTTCCAAGCATCAACACTATAGTTGATTTGACAGTTGGCCATGCCATGTATTCATTAATGGATGGTTTCTTTGGTTACAACCAAATCAAGATTGCACCAGAAGACCAAGAGAAAATAGCTTTCACTTGTCCGTGGGGAACATACTATTGGAATGTCATGCCTTTCTGTCTAAAGAATGCTGGAGCTACTTATCAAAGAGCTATGACTACGATCTTTCATGACATGATGCACACATTCATGGAAGATTATGTGGATGACATATTGGAAAAATCATACACCAGAGAAGGACACCTGGAAATACTGTCAAAAATATTTACCAGATTGGAAAAATTCAAAGTTCACCTAAATCCTAAGAAATGTGTTTTTGGGGTCACATCTGGAAAACTTTTAGGATATATTGTTTCAGAAAAGGGAATTGAAATAGATCCTGCTAAAGTTTAGGCAATCATGGATATGCCTCCTCCAAAGAACATTAGTCAATTGAGATCATTACAAGGGCGACTTCAGTCCATCAGACGATTCATTGTGCAATTAGCTGACAAAAGTCTACCATTCACACATCTCCTGCATAAGAATTTTCCTTTTAGATGGGATGACAAATGTGAAATAGCATTTCAACAAATCAAGCAGTACCTGACAAACCCACCAGTTCTAGTACCACCAAATCCAAACAAACCATTGATCCTGTATATTGCCGTGACTGAGACATCCTTGGGGGCATTATTAGCACAAGAGGACTGTGAAGGAAAAGAACGTGCAATCTATTACATCAGCAAAAAACTAACAAGTCATGAACTTAACTACACTTTCATTGAGAAGGCTTGTTTAGCAGTAGTTTTTGCTTCACAGAAATTTTGGCATTACATGCTAACTCATACAATCAATCTTATTTCCAAGGTGAATATCAGAAATTATCTACTAAGTAAAAGGCATCACTACTTAGGGAAGGTAAGCAAAATGGAGTCATGATTTTGAGTGAGTTTGACATCAATATGTCGATCGCCAAAGGCAATCAAGGGACAAGTTATTGCCGATCAACTAGTAGATGCTCCTCTACAAATAGAGCACCCCTTACACATTGAATTTCCAGATGCTGATGTTTTCGCTGTAGAATCTAAGCAACTATGGTCCTTATACTTTGATGGCTCTTTTACTCAACATGGATCGAGGGTAGGCATTCTCTTTGTCACCTCTCAAGGACATACCATTCCTCGGTCATATAGGCTAATGTTTCCATGCACCAATAACATAGCCGAATATGAAGCACTAATCACTGGACTGAAAACAACATTGGAATGGAGGATCACTGAGCTACAAGTTTATGGTGACTCACAACTAGTTATTAATCAAATCAATGATGATTATCGGACTAAAGATGACAAAGTTGTTGCCATACAAAGAAGATGATTGATGACTTCAAAAGTACTTTGTGGACATTGGTTCCACAAATTCCAAGTTGATAACAAGCTAACTCTATGGCTACGATCGCATCATTGGTACAACTCCCAAAAAAATAGACTCGCTATGAATTTATGGTGGAACAATTATTTACACATGCTTATGACACACCCGAAAGCTAAGTTATCTGCCACTTGGTAGGATCTGATTCACCCTGGTATGGTAAGATTTATTCCTACCTAAAAGATGACATTTTACAACATGACTTATCCCATAACCAAAAACGTAACTTTATCTAACAATCCTCTCGCTATACCCTTATTGCTGATACCCTTTACTGTCATGGTCTTGATGTTACTTTACTTCGATGTCTCAAACGTGATGAATCCGATAAAGCTTTACAAGAAGTTCATGGGGGCATTTGTGGTACTCATTCGAGTGGACTAACCTTATCCAAGAAATTGATTAGAATGGGTTACTACTAGCCTACAATGGAGAGGGAATCATTCACTTTTGTTAAAACATGCTCAAAATGTCAGATTCATGGGAATCTTTTTCATGCTCCTGCACAAGAACTTCACTCATTCACACCAACCTGGCCATTTTCTCAATGGGGGTTAGATCTAGTAGGGAAAATTCATCCTTCATCCTCAAATGGGCATAAGTTCATCATCACAGCGACATAATATTTCACTAAGTGGATTGAGGTAGTACCTCTCTCTAAAGTCACCGGAAAACAAATTTCATCCTTCATACTCAACTACATTATTTGTCGATATGGTATTCCTAATGCTATTATTACAGATAATGGTTGAACTTTCAAGAATCAGGATGTTGATGAACTTTGTGAAAGATTCCATATCCAGCACAGATATTCAACGCCTTACTATCCACAAGGGAATGGCCAAGCAGAAGCCTCAAACAAGACTATACTAAAGATTTTGAAGAAGACTGTCAATGACTCAGAGAAGGATTGGCATGTTCAACTCAATCCCGCCTTGTGGGCTTACAGAACTAGTGTCTGAACGCCGACAGGAGCAACACCTTTTGCCCTCGTCTATGGAGCAGAAGCCATATTGCCTTTAGAAGTTGAAATCCCTTCACTAAGGGTATCACTAAAAGGTCTCATAACAGATGATGAATACAGAGTTTCCCGACTACAAGAGTTGGAACTTCTAGATGAAAAGTGACAAAGAGCAGCTGACCATTTGAAAGCATACCAACAGATGATGTCTCGCAGCTATAATCACAAAGTAAATCCACGTACCTTTCAGGTGGGGGATCTAGTTCTGAAAGAGAACCCACGTAATCAACAAGATAGAGAAAAGAAAGGAAAGTTTGAACCAAATTGGTTAGGCCCTTACGTGGTTATTGCAGTCTATGGTTCGGGAGCATACAAGTTATCAACGCCAGAAGGAGACCTATTTGATGAACCCATCAATAGTATGCATCTTAAGAAATACTATGTTTAAGGCAGAAAAAGTCCTGAAGAAATACAAAAACAGCAGAAAAAAGTCCTGAAGAAATACAAAAACAGCAGAAAAAGTCCTGAAGAAATACAAAA
>VDFB02326532.1:0-21241 GCA_007258455.2 Sequoia sempervirens
AGAAGACAAAAGGGAGTTGAAGCAAAGTCTTCTAATGACAGCTTGCAGGAATTTAAAGAAGGTATGGGAACAATGAAGACAAACTATTTGCACCTTCTTTCAAACTGTGATCACCTTCTCAACCTCGCTGAGGTCTATTCCGGTGCTTTGAGAAGGAAAGAAGATGAAGTAGAAAAGCTTACTCATGAGCTTATGGTTACCAGTGATTCCTTGAGGAGTACTCAACTAGCTCTTTAGGATTCTGAGAGTGATGTTGATTATCTTTGCTTAGAGTTGAGTTTGGTCGGAGATTCATTATGTATGGCAGAGACTTCGTCACCTAGGCAGCCAGGGCACATGTCGAGGATAGTAGCCTGAGTTCTCCTAGCATTCACATTTAGGATATAGGTGCAATGCCTTGTGTGTTGGATAGGCAGGAGGCGTTAGCTGGAGATGGGTGCATCACTCTTGAGAGGTATAAGATTGAGTTGTCGATTGGTTTCAGTCTATGGGTTGGAGATAGACATGTTGGCAACAGTATTCCAATGCCACCCTCTTGGGTTTTACCTCCTACTTTATTGATTGATGGCTGTCCTCCTTTGCTGGTTTGAGTTTTGCCAGGTGACACTTTGAGGGCAGCAGCTGTTGGTAGGAGTGATTGGGATGGTCAATTTGGAGTTAGAGGATGGAGTGATGACGAGTTCTTCTCATCTTTGGGCAGCAGAGATACTTTTTGGTCCATCATGGATATGATACACAGGTTGCGTGGTGCTGTTCTGATTTATACTAGCAACTTGACGGAGTTTGGCATGTGCTTCTATGCACCTATGTTTGGCATCCTTCACATCTGCAGGAGACCACTTAGGGTGGATTGGTATGATACAAACACATCAGTCATGGCTGCAGATTCAGGCGGCATTGGAGATTTGAGCATTAGGCTCTACTTCGGTACTTTGGAGATTGACCTTGGATAGTTTTATCAGAAGAAGATGGTTTTGTCTAGGTCTTGCTTGTTGGACTTGGATATTGTTCCAACCTCTTTCTAGGTAGTAGATGGCATTCATGATGGTAATCTTGTCACTCTTGAAAGTGAGTCAGGACACTTGCAGTTGCTTTTTGAGAGAGGTCTTGACGATGTTCCTACAAGACCAACTTGTTTTGTTTTGAGTTGTGAGACTTCTTTTGATGATGACAGTGTAAGATGGAGTACACTTGACTATTCGGGTTTTCCATTGGCATAGTTAGGGGAGTTCCACCTCGATTGCATCTGGAGGTGTGCTCAACAGTTTGTGCTCAACCGACATACACAGGATCTAACTATGTCATTGATCGCACAAAGAGGTGGATTGAATAAGAGGGGTTCAAGTCCACTCTGGAGAGATACATTTTCAACTTCAGGTGATGAGTCCAAGTTTCTTACTTTGCCCTTTCTAGTAGGTTGTTTCCAAAAGCAAGGTTTTGAGTTTTGGTTAGATTGGATTCTAGAGGTTATCAAAGTGGCACAACGGAAGTCAGTTGATGTTGGGGAGGATGGATTTCCAGTTTATCCTTGGGATTCAGGTATGATATTTGAGGTGTACCAACACAGTACTTGGAGGTGGCATGATGGAGTTGATTTACAAAGTGGGGATCCAGGCATTCCATTGCTGGCTGGTTGGTTTCATTGGTTGACAGAGAGTGGCAACATCTTGGATTCCAGTTGCCTATAGAGGTTATGGATTAGCACATGTTGCAGGATCATTTGGGATTCGGGTGGTTGGTGGACAAATGCAATTATTTTTTCATTTTGGATCCAAGTGCTGTGGTGGTGCTGGATTGGCAGTTGCGGATTGCTTGAGGGAAAACAATCTTTGGGAAGGGAGGATTGTCATGTCCGTGAATTGGAGGTATTAAATTAATTATTTATAAAGTTATTCCAATAAATTAATATCAAAAGGATGAATTTATATTTAATTAATTTAATACAGTGACTAAATAAAATAATATATTATAAACTCATTTAAAGGAATAAAATAATAATATTTTTAGAAGCTTCTTGGAAAGTCATTGAGAAATGTTTCTAAGGAGTTGTTGGCTTAGCATTTGGGCATGCTTGACTTGAATTACATTTCTCATTACTAGTTTGGTAAAGAAGCTGAATGCTTTGCTTGCTCGAGGGTTTGAAGACTCTAGAGTACCAGGTTTGGTTGTGAAAGATCAACTCTAGCTGGAGTGGTTGAGGAATACATCTAGGGTTTCTACTTTGTGCTTCATTGAAGAGATTATCAATTGCAATAGCTGTTGTATTATTGAAAGGGTTTATTGTGCAATAGCTGAGGTATTATTGTAGTTTGATTTTGGGTACAATAGCTGATTTATTATTGTATCATATTGGAGAGATTATCAATTTGCAGCAGCTAAGGTATTGTTGCAAATAATTCTGAGGGTTTGGCAACAATTGATGTATTGTTGCATTGTGAAGGGAGATTATTTCTGATTTGATTGATTACTCCAATTTTTTTTGTCATTGACTAAATTTGGAAAAGCACAAGGAAATTCGATTTCTACAAGTTGGAATTTATTTTTCAGTCATTCTTAGATTGCATTGACAACATATTCGTAAGCATCATTATGAGGTAATTGTTAAAGATTTTATCAGTGGTCATTCTATTAGAAATTTGATTTATATGTCTGGGAGAAATCGATACCTCTCTGTGGCTGTATTGAATTGAGGAAAATATGGACAATTCAAATATTTTCTGAGCTGCACAAAACAACGAAATACAGAAAAGACAGACTGAATAAAGACGAATTTAGAGAAAGGAACTAGAGAAAAAGATGAAGTCAAGATTATTATCGGGAAAAATCGTGGGGTTTGTTTTGAGTAAATCTGCCACTATCGGACATAGTGGTTCCACCTCAGAATAAGACAAATTGCAGGTTTGGAGGTTTGTCAATAAGACAAGGAAATCAAACATTTGAGGAAGAGCGACATATTGCTTGCAAAGGCTTGATAAAATTAAATTCTAAGATAAAGACAAAGTGGGCTTGTCGGGAGTTGTTGGATGCTATGCAAACAATACAGAGTAGTCTAATAAGGACAAACAAAAATTAAGAAGAGTTTGTAGGAATTATTTGGCTTTATAAGAAACATACTCCTGCTGTCTAAATTCTTTAGAAACAGCTAACGGGCCCGTTGGAATTTGATACCACCTTGTGGTCTTTGGGCTGCGTCTTATTTGGCAGGTGTAAATTCTAATATTGGAAAGAAATATTAAAATCGTGGCCAATAAGATTGAAACAAGGAATTACCTCTTGAAGTTAGAATAAAGACAAAGACGTGTTTCTAGGATTGGTTCGATAAAGTCAAAGATTGAATTTGTTTGTGATTGCCGCATCACTGAATAGCCGAGAATCATTCTAGAATCGACATCCATTGGAGATAGCAAGTTATTTCAAGAGGTCAATTGTGTTGTCAACACTGGGCAAGACTTCTTTGACGGAAGTCCTGGATTCAAAGGAGCTGAGCAAGTTGCCTGTTTATGGTCTCAACCATTGCCATACTAGGTTCATTATTGCATGGCATAAATTACTTGAATTGTGTATAGTTATCTTGCATAAACCTTGCATTGTATTCGTTGTTCATGGATAGCAATTATAAGCTTTGCATCGTTGTCTTTATAGGTCTGTCGTTGTAGTCTGCATTGAGCCTTACATTCGAGATTACACTTCTTGCATTGATATTATAATATTGTACAATCATTAATGATCATTGGCAAAAGCATTGTACTCAGATTCTTATCAAATATTATTGGAGTTTGGGAATTGCAATTAAAGTGTTTGTCATTTTACCTATTTGCTGTAGCTGCACATTGCATGTATTTATAGTCATATTATATTTTGCAAGTCAGAATTACACTTGAATAGCATTCTAATTGCATGGGTAGATGCTTGGCATAGCTAGATTAAGTCTTGATGCATTATATCATGTGAAGAACCATGTTGGTTCAACTTCAACCCTGATGCTCAATTGATTGCTTCTTTTTTGTGTTTTGAAGGTTTTTGATTTTTTTGAGGTTTTTACATATAAAGAATATAGTGCGATTTTTGAAAGAAATACTTCTAAAAATCTTAAATAAATACAATAAGGTAAAAACTGAAGCATATAGATTCTTGAATCAATAGCAAATGGGTTTATTATTCTTTCTCAGTGATTACAAAACTGAAACCGTAACATGCAGACAAAAAGGCAAAGCAAATTGCATTATTTAAAAACCTGATTTGCTGATTGCAGCCGCCCCAGAATGATGAAGAATTAATACGGTCAGCATCAAATGACATTTCTCTAGCCTCGAAATCCATGCAGACTGACCCAGAGTGCAAGGCGTCCCATTTGGTGAAGAAAGAAAGCCAAAACACAAGGCGTCCAGGCTAAAATAAGAAGTACGATCCTCAAGCTGATTGGTACGGCCTTCAAACAGCAGCAATAAAAATCCGTACCACCTTGGGAAGTGCGCTAGATGTCTGAGAACTGATGGCAAATGGAAAGATTCTTCTCTGGAAAGCAATCGGCCCAATCACTGAATAGAAAGAACTCACAGTAAGATCTGTAATAACCTCTGAATGAAGTTATTCAACTGCAGGCAATAAATCAGCTGGTATTTCACAGCGTCTGAATTGCAAACATTGAAGATGACTTGTTCTCCAATGCAGAAGACAACTGAAACCCTTGGCTTCGTTCTCTGAAGAAGGAATTGGCTAAAATCGATTTTCATAACATAATGACTGAAGTTTTCTCAAAGAAAACTTATATCTTCTCAGGTGGGTCGATTTCCTTCAAAAAAGCATCATTTAAATAAAACTTGAATTTCACTTTTAATCTTTCAATAGTTTGGACGCCTTTTTAATTATAATCATTAATTAAAAATGGCCCCTTCTTCATGATGGTCGACCCCTTCCATAAAGTCACTTAAGTTATAATATTTAATTATATTATAACATTATAATATAAGCTTCAAATTAATTAATATTTATTTTGGCAAATAAATATTAATCTCTCTCAATATAAGTCCAATTGACAAACCGTCTGAAGCTAGATGATAAGTGACTGAATCTGCATATGACCAGACCATACTGCTAAAAATAGCAGGGGTGCTCTGCTGAGTGTCTCCACTTACTAAAAATAGTAAGTCAAGCAAATGATGTCCAAACGACCCTGAACGAAAGCCGAACTGAATGATTCTGATAACTGAAGCCAAGCCATGCCTCAACAAGACCATCTATCCACCTTATCAACCTACGAGGGTTACATAATAGGCTAATCTCAAGAACTGAGAGATGTCAATTGGAAGGGGACATTACAGTCCGCCCCTCCTGAAATTGCTTGTCCTCAAGCAATCTCAGCTCAGGATGCTGCAAAATCTCCTCACTGTCCCACGTAGCATCCTCCACTGGTAAATCTCTCCATTTCACCAGATATTCCCTGATAGTCCTACGTAGCTGGCTTTCCCTGTATTCCAGGATAGACTCAAGTACTAAAATCAACTCTCTCATCGTCGAAGGGAGGCAAAACTGCTGAAGGTACCACACGATGTCCTAACGCCTTCTTGAGATGTGACACATGAAAAACATTGTGGACCTTACTATCTGCTGGAAGCTCTAGCTCATAAGCCACCCACCCACACACCGAGCAATCTTGAAAGGACCATAATACCGTGGCTTGAGCTTTTCGGATCCACTCTTCCTGAGAGTAGACTGTTGGTAGGGCTGACATAAGAAATACCATGTCTCCCACCTCAAAAGATCTCGTCCTCTTCTGATCTGCACACTGCTTCTGCTGATTCTGTGCCTTAGCAATATTATCCTTAAGAGCCCTCATAATGTCCTGGGTCTCCTGCAATAAGTCTCCAGCACTAGGCACTCTACTGTCACTCAGTAGCAAATCAAGAAAACTAGGCGCCTCATACCCATACAGTGCCATGAAGGGGGACATCTGAATGGTCATGTGATAGGTGGTATTGTAGCAATACTCACATAAGTGTATCCACTTGACCCATGCGTTTTTCTGCCCTGCAATGTAATTCCTGAGGTAGCCTTCCACCCATTTGTTCACTATCTCTGTCTGACCATCAGTCTGCGGATGGTAACTGGTGCTCGGTGTAAGCTCGGTCCCACAAAGTTTGAACACTTCCTGCTAGAAGTGACTCAGGAACCGACTATCCCTGTCGCTAACTATGCTCCGAGGCAACCCATGCAATATGAAAACCTCAATGAAAAATACCTCTGCTAGCTGTGTAGCTGTGTAAGTAGTGGTGATCGGAAAGAAGTGGGCATACTTTGTCAGTTGATCCACAACTACATATATGCAATCACGTCCTTGGGCTTTAGGCAAGCCCGTAATAAAATCCATTGACAGGCATTCCCACTTCCTGTCAGGAATCGGAAGTGGCTGCAACAACCCTGCCGGATACGTGTTCTCCTGCTTGTTCTGCTGACAAACAGGGCACTCACGCACATACTGAAGAACATCTGCCTTAAGACTCTTCCATGTAAATCTCTCCCGAACCTGTCTGTATGTTTTGAAGTACCTGGGATGCCCTGCTGTAGGTACATCATGGAAAACTCGCAAAATGGTGTTCTTCATCTCTGACCCTGGGATCAAGAAAATCATGTTCTTGTAAATGATCAAGTCATTCACAAGCGTGTACCTGGTGTCCACAATATATCCCTCAACAATACCAGATGCCCATGTATCCTTGGCATACTTTGCCACAATCAAGTGCCTTTAGTCCTCTGCAATCTGTACCATAGAACTCAGATGAGGCCGGCGTGAAAGAGCGTCAGCAACAACATTCTGTGTACCTTTGATATAGGTGATGTCAAAGTCATATGCCTGTAATTTACTCACCCGCTTTTGCTGACGGTCATTCAAATCCCGCTGTCCTAGGAAATGCCTCAAGCTATTATGATCAGTTTTAATGCAAAACTTACTGCCCACTAAATATTGCCTGAATTTGGCCAAGGCATGCATTATTGCCAGCATTTCCTTATCATATATACTGTAAACCCTCTTTGGTCCTCTAAGTTTTCTGCTCTCATAAACAATCGGGTGCTTGTCCTGCATAAGCATCGCTCTAATGCCCTCACTAGAAGCTCAAAAGGCTTCGTAAAGTCCGGCAGTGCCAACACTAGACATGTAGTCATAAGCTCCTTGAACCTCACAAAACACTCCTGTGCCTCAGGAGTCCAAATGAATGCACCTTTTTTCAACAAATCCGTCATAGGTGCTGCATGGCGTGAATATCCACTGACAAATCTGCAATAGAAACCACATAACCCAAGGAATCCTCACAGCTGTGTAAGGTTCGCCGGAGTAGGCCAATCTACAATAGCATGGATCTTCTTAGGATCCATGCGCACTCCCTCTGCACTGATAATATGGCCCAAGTATAACAACTCAGTCATCCCTAAATCACACTTGGATTCCTTGGCATACAAGGACTCCCTCTCCAAAATGCTGAGTACTGTATCCAAATGAGCCAAGTGCTCCTGCCATGTCCTGCTGTAAACCAAGATATCATCGAAGAAGACAAGTACATATCTCCTCAAATGTGAGTGGAAGACCCTGTTCATGGTGGATTGGAATGTCGCTGGAGCATTGGTTAGCCCAAATGGCATAACCACAAACTCAAAGTGTCCACAATGACAACGAAACACGGTCTTCTCAACATCCTGCTCACGAACTCTAATCTGGTGATATCCCGATCTTAAGTCTATCTTCGAAAAGTAACAGGCACCATGGAGCTCATCAATAAGCTCATCTATACGGGGTATAGGATATCTGTTCTTAATAGTCCTCTTATTCAGGACTTTGTAATCTATGCACATACAAAGTGTACCGTCTTTCTTCTTCACTAGAACAACTGAAGAAGCAAATAGTGATTTACTTGGTCGAATGTGACCCATAGCAAGCAGCTCCTTGATAGTCTTCTCTATCTCATCCTTAAGCCACTTTGGATGCCTGTAAGGAGTAATCATGACAGGCTTGGCGCCCTCCTCAAGCTCTATGATGTGCTCAATACCCCTGTCTGGAGGTCTCCTTGGTGGAATGTCACTGAAAACCTTCCCATGCTTAACTCTCAACTGCTGAATGTTAGGATGATACTCGGTCTTATGCTGTCCCTTCTGTTTAGGTGTCAAAGTGCACTCGGCAGCCCACTCAACCATGTCATGACGCATAAGTCTCTCCATCCGTCGGAAAGAAATAGTCCTGACGTTACTGTCTTGGATGGCCTTCAGGATATGAGTCCTCCCATCCACCTCGAACCGGATCTCCATGTCTTTGAGACGGAGTGTAACTTCCTCAAGGGAATGAAGCAACTTCATGCCCAAAACTAAATCAATATCTCCCATATTCACCACATAGTAATCAGCCTTGAATTCATAATTATTCAGGCGCAAAGGAAGATCCTTAATCATACGGTCACACCTGAGAGTGTAACCATCAGCCACCTGAACCCGATGCCCTCAAACTCCTCGGTTATGAGCCCACGCTTCTCAACAAATCTAGCATCGATGGAATTATGGGTGGCATCTCTGTCTAAAAGGGTGATAACCTTTTGACCAGCCAAAACTCCACGAAGTCTGAAAGATCCCTCCTGCTGAATGCTAGACAATCGTGCTTCCTGGAGTTGAAGCTCTGACTCTGCCGCCACCTTAGGCTTTGAAGCCTCTGATTCTGACTCCTCAGTACTCTCCTGCTGTTCGGAATTCTAAGATTCTGAATCCTCATAATAAGCCCACATAACTCTATTGGCCTTACCCTTAGGCCGCAAAGGACAATCATGGTTAGCGTCGTAAGGACCCTTGCAGTAGAAGCAAAGGTTCTTCCTGCGCAAATCATTAAGAGTCTCACGATCCAAGGGTGCTGCTGATTTTCCCTTTGAATCACTCTTAAAATCAGATTTCTCCTTATTTTTATTGAATCCCTTATTGTCCTTGAAGGAAGAAGTATTCCTGGAACTGAACTTGTTAGAGGGAGCTGCAAGTCCCATGCTGTGTGCCTTCTTCATCACTTCCTGTAGTGAAAGAGGATCAAATGCTTTGATCCATCCTCTCATTGGCTCTAACAGTCCCTCCACAAAAAGTACAACCAGACGCCTCTTTGATATGTTAGGAACCATCACCGATAACCGCTGGAAGTCTCCTATGTAAGCCTCCAGGCTACCAACCTGTCTCAACTGGGCCAAATCTCTGAAGTAAGTCTCAGGATCCTTCTTGTCAAACCGTTCCACCAATCTATCCACGAACTCCTGGTAAGTGGTGATACGGTCATGCTGAAGTGTCACCATCCCATGATGCCACCAGTCATAAGTTGCCCCCTCAAGATGCAAAGTAGCATATCTAATAGCATCTTCCTCCGCCATGGGATGCTATGTAAGGAAGGTATCCAACTTACTGATCCAAGTCTGGGCTGTAACCTTACCGCTGCCGTTAAACATAGCTAAAGTGAGCTTGTTTGTGGCGTGCTTCAGGTCACTATTCTGATGTCTAGGCCTCCTATCCGTCCTGTTCCTGTAATGCTCTCGCCTCTGTGTGATACACCTGTCAAAAGTAATTCTCTCTCTGACCTCTGGGGTCAATAACTCCCACTCATCGTTCGCTGCCATAAGAATATCAGCGAACACCTCCTCAGGCTCCTCATCTGCCATAACCCCATCAGGCTCCTGCCTCACAAAAGTAGGGCGGGTAGGCCTATCTGCTGTCCGTGAAACAGTCTTGGGTATCCCTCGTGAGCCTGCATCACTCCTGTCCTCATCACGACGTGGTGATGGTCTCCTAGGCGAACCGATCCTCTGTATCGCCGTGGTCAGTTGCTGTAATACATCAACTACCTGCTGCTGACCTGTCTGAAGATCTCTAAGAGTCTGTTTGACCTCTGCATCATCATCCCTAGAATCTCGAGGAATCTCTGTTCTGTCAGCCATGGTACCCGACTGCCTGTTCAATCCCCGTTCCCTGTCAAACAAAGCTCTCCTGTGAGTGTAATATCTGTGAGGCCCAACCTTTTGTGGCTGCATATGAATCCCAAACCCTTAGGCTGGCAGGAAACCGCTCTGATACCACTGTGAAGAACCCTGCTAGTTCAACTTCAACCCTGATGCTCAACTGATTGCTTTTTTATTGTGTTTTGAAGGTTTTCGATTTTTTTGAGGTTTTTACATATAAAGAATATAGTGCGATTTTTGGAAGAAATACTTCTAAAAATCTTAAATAAATACAATAAGGTAAAAACTGAAGCATATAGATTCCTGAATCGATAGCAAATGGGTTTACTATTCTTTCTTAGTGATTACAATACTGAAACCCTAACATGCAGACAAAAAGGCAAAGCAAATTGCATTATTTAAAAACCTGATTTGCTGATTGCAGCCGCCCCAGAATGATGAAGAATTAATACGGCCAACATCAAATGACATTTCTACAGCCTCGAAATCCATGCAAACTGACCCAGAGTGCAAGGCGTCCCATCTGGTGAAGAAAGAAAGCCAAAAGACAAGGTGTCTAGGCTAAAATAAGAAGTACGACCCTCAAGCTGATTGGTACGGCCTTCAAACAACAGCAATAAAAATCCGTACCACCTTGGGAAGTGCGCTAGATGTTTGAGAACTGATGGAAAATGGAAAGATTCTTCTTTGGAAAGCAATTGGCCCAATCACTGAATAGAAAGAACTCACAGTAAGATCTGTAATAACCTCTGAATGAAGTTATTCAACTGCAGGCAATAAATCAGCTGGTATTTCACAGCCTCTGAACTACAAACACTGAAGATGGCTTGTTCTCCAATGCAGAAGACAACTGAAACCCTTGGGTTCGTTCTTTGAAGAAGGAATTGGCTAAAATCGATTTTCATAACATAATGAATGAAGTTTTCTCAAAGAAAACTTATATCTTCTCAGGTGGGTCGATTTCCTTCAAAAAAGCATCATTTAAATAAAACTTGAATTTCACTTTTAATCTTTCAATAGTTTGGACGCCTTTTTAATTATAATCATTAATTAAAAATGGCCCCTTCTTCATGATGGTCGACCCCTTCCGTAAAGTCACTTAAGTTATAATATTTAATTATATTATAACATTATAATATAAGCTTCAAATTAATTAATATTTATTTTGGAAAATAAATATTAATATCTCTCTCAATATAAGTCCAATTGACAAACCGTTTGAAGCCGGATGATAAGTGACTGAATCTGCATATGACCAGACCATATTGCTAAAAATAGCAGGGGTGCTCTGCTGAGTGTCTCCACTTACTAAAAATAGTAAGTCAAGCAAATGATGTCCAAACGACCCCGAACGAAAGCCAAACTGAATGGTTCTGATAACTGAAGCCAAGCCATGCCTCAACAAGACCCTCTATCCACCCTATCAGCCTACGAGGGTCACATAATAGGCTAATGGCAAGACAATCATTTGATGAAATTTCCAAGGCAACAAACCTAAAGTTTACATTAGAATTAGCAAGGGACATTACACGTAGTGTCTTCTTGAGGCACGACACATGATAAACATTATGAATCTTGCTGCTCTCGGGCAACTCCAACTCATATGCAACTTCGCCCACTCACCTAGTTATCCTATAAGGACCGTAGAAACGTGGTTTGAATTTCTTTTCACCACTTTTTTTTAGCAAAGATTTCTTGTAGGGCTGCAACCTCAGGAAGACCAAGTCTCCCACCTCAAAATTGTGCTCAACCCTGTGCTTGTCTGCATAAGTCTTTTGCTGATTTTGAGCCACCTGTAAATTCTCCTTAAGAGCCTTTAGAATATCTTGGATCTTGTGTATCCAACCTTTGGCTTTGGGCGCCCCAGACAGCAAATCCACAAAAGAGGGTGCATCATAACCATATAATGCAGAAAATGGTGTCATGCGAATGGACATGTGGTAAGTGTTGTTGTATAGTGCTCTCCTAGGTGCAACCTTTTTATCCATGCCCTCTGCTGACCAGAGACATCCTTACATAAGTACCCCTCAACCCATTTATTCATTATCTTCGTTTGACCATCTGTTTGGAGGTGGTAACTCGTACTCGGAGTCAACTCTGTACTTAGGCAACCTATGGAGTTTGAAAACCTCTTTAAAGAATAGCTCTGACACCTACGATGCCTTTTACTTGGAAGAGATTGCAAAGAAGTGAGAAAATTTAGTCCACCGATCTACCACAACATAAATGCAGTCCTTGCCATGAACCTTAGGTAAACCTGTGATGAAGTCCATAGACACGCTCTCCCACTTTTGCTTAGGAAGAGGCAATGGTTTGGAGTAACCTTGCCGGATGGGTATGCTCTAACTTGTTCTGCGGACAACTCACACATTCTCTCATATAACGCAACACATCGTCCTTGAGGCCCTTCCAAGAGAACCTCTCTTTGATCTGTCTATATGTTTTGAAGTAGCTTGGATGCTTTGCGAATGGAGTATCATGTGTAGCTCTCATAATCTTCTCCTTGAGCTTAGATTTAGGCACCAAGTATATCTTGTCCTTATAGTAGATAATGTCATCTACCACCCTGTATTGATCATCCTGAATCTGACCATCCATCAACTCACAGGAAAACTTGTTCTTGGAGTACTCCAGGAAGAGGTGAGATTTCCAATCAGCTGCAATCTTTTCAAGGAAACATGCTGCTGGTTTCTTGGAAGGGCTTCTGCAACTATATTTTTCTTGCCCTTAACATATTCAAGATCGAAATTGTAGGCCTGAATTTTGCTGACCCACTTTTGCTGCCTCTCATTTAGGTCCTTTTGTTCCAAGAAATACCTCAAGTTGTGGTTGGTCCTCACCACAAATTTTCCACCTAGTAGATACTGCCTAAACTTTGCCAATGCATGCATAATGGTGAACATCTCCTTATCGTAGGTGGAATAGAATCTCTCAGGGCCCCTCAACTTCTGACTCTCAAATGCTATGGGATGCCCATTCTGCATTAACACTGCTCCTATGCCTTCACCCGAAGCATCACACTCAAGCACAAAAGACTGAGTAAAATCAAGAAATGTGTAATATCCCTTGTTACTTCAGATCTAAATTTTCCTTCAAGGAATATTGTCAGGGTTACCAAAATGCAAAACAAAGATCTTGGTTGCTATGTCCTTCTAACACTTTAGGGTTTTTCACCTAAAGGAGAGGGATAGATGTAGAAACCCTTGTTTCTCCCTGATTTTGATTCTGACAGTTTTTTTTGTTTGTTTTGCAGTTTTTGGTTTTTTTTGGTGTTTTTGAGCATAAATGCAATAATGCGACTTTGCAAGAAATAAAGAATAAATTCTATAAAAATAAATCAACTCTGAAAACGATAGATTCTTTTGCTAATATGGATGCCAGTCTATTTATCAATCTTCTGAGACGATTACAATAAAGATCCAAGTACATGCAAACAAAAAGGCAATAATTTATTTGATGAAAACCTGATTTGCTGCAATATGAAAATGGACTAGATTTGGTACGGCTGCAAGAAATACTTCTTTCTCCCTCCTTCTGATGATCCCTAATGATGCCAAGAAGATATGCGCCCAAACTGGTGATGGCAGATTGAGTATAAAGTAGGTGATTTGCTTGCAAATGAAAGTACGCCCCTTTCTGATGGAGGTACGGCCTGGTACAGCTCTGTACGGCCTGACAACAGCAGCAACCAAATCAAAATACGACCTTTATTGATGTATCCAAAATCTCAGGTAATAGGCGCTTGGAATGAAGAATCTCTGTTGGAAGATTATTACTCTGAAACCTCTGAAGATGAATGATCTTTGATGCTCTGTAATTTCTTCTGAATGAAGAAATCTGTTGCCTAGCAATAAATCAGATGATATCTCACACCCTCTGAATTGCTTTCACTGGAGATGGCTCGTTCCCCAATGCTCTGAGACTGAAACCCTAGGCTTCTGTGCTCTGACGAAACTTGACCAATTTTCAATTCACAATAATCATAATGAGCTCTTCACAATGAAAATTCTTTATATTCTCAAGAGGGTCGACTTTTTCCTCAAAAGGCATCATTTAAATAAAAGTTGAATTTTAACTTTTAATTTTTCAATAGTCTCGATGCACTTTTAATTATAAAATATAATTAAAAAGTGGCCCCCTTCAATGTTGGTCGAACCCTTTAAGAAATCACTTAAGTTATAATATTAAATAATATTATAACTTTATAATATAAGCTTCAATAATTAATATTTAATTTGACAATTAAAATATTAATATCTTACTCAATTTACGTCCGATTAACGAACCGTCTGAAGCTGGAGAATAAGTGATTGACTTTGCACATGACCAAACCCTACTGCTAAAAATAGCAGGGGTGCTCCGCTGAATGACTATTACTGCTAAAAATAGCAAGTCAGGCAAAAGTCGTCCGAAAGAGCCCGAACGAAAGCCAACTGGTAAATTCTGACGATCCGAAGCCAAGCCAAGCTCCAACAAGACCCTCTATCCATCCTATCAGCCTACGAGGGTCGCATAATAGGCTAATTCTTACGAACTCTGATGCTCGCCAAAATGGGGACATTACAATAGACCAAAATGCCAATGCTCATACTTTTGAAACCACTGTAATATCCTTGCAAATCTGTCCTTAGTTTGCCTCAAGGAATATTTTCAAACACTTCTCATGCAACCTCTTAACTTGCTGGTTTGTAGCTTCAGTCTGACTATGCTAGCCTGAAATGAGTTCAAATATGTTTGAAATGCGTGCAAATGACTTCTTAGATATCTAAGCAAAGAACTAATGCAAATGCAACTCTCTATTATCTTTCCAAATGCATATAAATAATTTCTACATGTAATATGTGCATCTACAACCAATTGACATTTTGTCAAACACTTGGCATGCATACTAATATGCTGATCATGAAAGATATAAACATGCTCATTACAACAAATATATGACCTGCAACTTATAACTCTTTTGTTGAAATGTGTTGTCTAATACATTGCTGATATAGAAAGGCCAAGACTCTTGGCATTACAATAGATATCAATATATGACAATGCTGATTAAAATATGCACCTACAACTACAAGGAAGCAGCAACTATTATGCTGAAATTATAAATGCAAATATATGAAAGAACCTGGAGTAATTGTGTTGTAGGAGCTGAGATGATGAGCAGCTGATTGCAACAATGAACATTCACCAAATTATTATGAAATCGACCCCTTATAAGTGCCGCCCCTATTCTGATTGCAAACTTCAGATGTAAAATTTGTAGCAGCTCCAACCTTCCTCAAAATGCTTCAGAACTCACTGCCAAGTCCCTGAAAATGGTGTGCTCCAAGTTTCTTATGAAATCGACGCCACATATGCAAGCTACAAGCAAAATCGTGGGTCTTCTTCATGCCGCCATGCTGACTGAAACAGATATCAGAATATATAAACAGAAAAATCGTCCTTGGAAGGACAAGTAGATGAGGCCTCCAAGCTAGAAAATAATCTTAAAACCCAACCTCAATTGATCTGCACAAAAATTGGCCTTTGGCCACAAATTTGATGCAATGAGAAGTCTGAAGTAACTTCTTCAATCTGCTGCAATAATTCAGATGATATTTCACACCCTCAAAATTGCATAACCAATGAGAGTTTTCGTTCCGAAAAGCTGAAAATGACAGAAACCCTAGCCGACTCCTTCACCAAATAATTACATCAAACAAATATCAATTCCTAGATGCCTAGAAGCTTGGCTTGTTCTTCCTTTATACTTTTTCAATCCTTCTTCAAGAAGCTTCTAGAAAATAATATAATTTTATTTTAGTGACTTTATGATATAATATTTTATTTAAGTCACTTTATTAAATTAATTAAATATAAGGTCACTTTATAATATTTATTTAATTAGTAACTTTACAAATAATTAATTTAATTATTTATCTCCCTTATTACTCCAAATCCAATTGAGTTGAGGAATCCATCAACCACAAGCAATATGAGGCAAAAATGGGGACATTACAAAGTGTCAACATTGGACAACTGCTCATCAGCTCCTTAAGCATATCAAATGCCTTCTGAGCCTCCTTTGTACATTTGAAAGCTCCTTTCTTCGTGAGATCTGTCAAGGCTGCACCTAATTGTGAAAACTCCTTAACAAAGTGCTTGTAGTAGCTACACAACCCAAAGAAATTGCACAACTCTGTAAGGGACTTAGGCGGTGGCCAATCAAATATCACTTGAATCTTCTCCTGATGTACCTGCACACCTTGTGCACTAATCACATGGCGCAAATATAGTCTCCTTCATGCCAAATTCGCACTTAGGTGTCTTAGCATATAGAGACTACTCTCGCATGATGCCCAACACCTCATCTAACTATCTCAAATGGTCATCCTAAGTTTTATTGTAGATAAAAAGATCATCAAAGAACTCCATTAAATACTTACACAACTGCTTATTGAAGATGTGGTTCATACATGACTAGAAGGTAGCAGGTGTGTTGGTCAATCTGAGGGGCATGACCAAGAACTCATAGTGCCAATCATGGCACTTGAACGCTGTCTTATGTATATCTTGTTCTTGAACTCTAATCTAGTGGTACCCTGATCAAAGATCAATCTTCGAAAAGTAAGCTGCCCCATGTAATTCATCAAGTAACTTATCGATCCTCGCTATAGGGTACTTGTTCTTAATTGTCTTCTTATTCAAAACCCAGTAGTCTATACACATACGCATTGTTCCATCCTTCTTAACCAAGACTACTGAAGAAGCAAATGGATTGGAGCTACGTCTGATGTGGCCAATGTCTAGCAACTCCTTACTGGCCTTCTCTATCTCATCCTTGAATTTCTTCGGATGCCTGTAAGGAGTGGTTATGACCGGTTTAGCTCCCTCTTCCAGCTTGATGGTGTGCTTGAAACCTCTATCAAGAGGTCTCCTTGGAGGTATCTCTCCAAAAACTCTGTCATGTTTACCCAACAGTGACTAAATGTCCACATGATAAGGGTAATTGCTATCTGGAGATTCCCTGGATGTAATTAAACACTCTGCTGCCCAAGCAACATCCCCATGCCTAAAAATACTCTCCATCCGCTTATTCGACACTATCTTTAGAGAACGATTGGCCATATCCCTTAGCACAACCTTCTTACCATCTGCTGCCTTGAAGTTTAGCTCCATTGTCTGGAAGTTCTAAGAGTACTTCCCCAACAAATGAAGCCACTGTATCCCCAAGATGGCATTAGTATCACCCAGGTTCACTACATAGAAATCATCTGTAAGAGTGTAGTGAAAGGTTCCCAACCCAATTTGATCTGATTTTTCTAAGTTTGTCTTTTCAAAACGTCTTTGACAAGCGAATATGAGGGGTTTTGTTTTGTTTGTTTTTGTGTATTTGCTGATTTTTTTGGTGTTTTTTGAGTTTATGCGAATAATATGATATATACAAATGCTAAAAATAAAAGATAATTGAAATATGCAATAGTTCTATTACTAATTGACTGTAATTACATAAATATGGGCTAAATGCAACATACCCATTCATCCATAGACCTGGAAATGAATGATTACAATGCTGGAATAAGATTCTCAGGTCTGATATAATTCTATAACAACTTTGAACTCTCCAGCTCTAGATATGGCTCCCATATTCAATTCCAGATGGTGAGATGAGTTTTGCAACTGCTGTAGGTGAATTTTAAGCTTCAAAACTTCAGGAACTCCACCTGACACCTAGGGTTTGAAGCCCAAATGCCCAACGGAGGTGCGGCTGATTGTAAAAATCCTATGAGAAGGTAGAAATGCCCTCAAATAGGTCTGGTCTTCAAACTGATGTGAATTTCTGCCCCTCAAAATGGACTGATTTGCAATGTTCTTCCTCAAAACTTGCTGCCAAACTGATAAGACACCTTTTCTATGATGTTTTTACCCTCTAGAATGCTGGGGCTACGTCCAACACTCTGTTCTCCCAAGAGTTATCATTCCTGGAAGGCCAAATCTGCATGTAGAAACCCTCCTTGAGCTCCAATCTGCAAGCTACTCTGAAAATATAAACTCATAATGTGTCAAAATGGCAACCTCCACTCAGTTTTATAACCTTTTACTATTCCCCAAAGAGGTGGAGCCCCTTTTAGGGTTTTTACTTGGCATCATGAAGCTTTTTAGCATTTTTTTATTAAACTTGGCCTCCCTCAAGCAAGGTGTAGCTTTCCTCTTGGCCCTTTTTTAATGTAACGAACACACTTGTACGATAAATTTAAAACTTTAGAATTCAATCACAATAAGTAATAACAATGCTATAATGATAAATATTTTTCTTTTCAAAAACATAAACAAGATACATCTTTTGCAACTTTTAATTATTTCATTCCAAATGAAATTACAAGTAAGAAGAATAATATACATACATACATAGCCCGAAGGCTTTTGCACCAATAGAAGTAAGAAGGTCCAGGAGTTCGTCCTGTCAAGTCTTGGATCATCAGTCGGATGTTGAGGAGGAGAAACATCACTCAGGTGTTTTTCCGCCAACCACGGACTTATAATGCGGTCCCCCGCACGATCATTTTGCAATGAACGACCCTCCCTTCGAAGAAGAGATTGGTTGGGTAACCTTTAATGACTACCAACTGGACATAGTGCTGTGATCCTACAAAGCTAGCTTTCGTGCAACCGGCAATTCTCAAACTAGGATGTATTTCGGGATCACGGTGAACTGACAGTGTAGTACTACAACTAAATGGTTCCTTACACTACTTTGGCCAAAGTGTTTACGTTCAATGAAGAACATAGGTCATATGTCACATTCACTAGCCAGGTTCAACTTGACTTGAGGCTATCTTATTCTATGCGTAGGTTGGTCTATCGGGGTAGTCCGTACCCTAGACTTCCTACAACAATCTAACTACTAGGAACGGAGAACATTTTAATAAGATCCTACAACCAACGCCCTTTTACATGATACTCTCATCCTAGGGATACAATAACTTAACTAAGTTATCTAGTATCTAGTTGTATCTTGTAACTCATTAAATGCTCTCGATTCATTCCTAGTATCTCGTAACTATATACAAGCATATACTCCATATATGGAGTCAATACATATTGTGCAGTTTTCTTTTCATTGCCTAGTGTTAACCGTACACTAATGAAAGCAGAAACCAATAGAAGATTACATGCATAAAACATTCTATTTCACAATTTAACTTATGCTGACAAACTTTACTTATTTCTTATTCATTTCTAAGTAAACCAGTTTTCAGTCACAATTCTTTTCAATCAAAGGACAAGACACAGATTAACATCTGAATACATGAATTACTGAAAACATAGAAAGGAAAAGGTTGACATGCCTGGTAAAAGCTTACTGCCTGGCAAGAGTTTTCTTTAGAATTTTGGAGAAAAGAGTATACTTCTTCTCTTTGCCTACCACCAAAATGTTATTCAACTGACTCTGTAGCAAATTCCCAATTCAGCAATTTGACAGTTCCAAGCTGCTGTTCTCAGACTTTGTGATTGCTTCTCTCAATATGAACAGAATAGCTTTCTTAACAGCTAAAGACTAAAGACTTTCTCACTAATGGCGAATTCCCTCTCAACTGAAAAATGCTCCACACTCTTGAATAAACAGTATGAATTTCTTGATTGTAATTCGTGGGTTATGAATGATCATTCGCAGGTTTATATAGAGTCGGAATTTTAACTGTTTCCTCTTTCTATGGTGCCAGTGCTGCCAACAGAGCTTGGAATGTTTCAAAAGAAAAACGTGTTGCTCTGTGGAGAGGGTTTCGACCTCCATTAACTGACAACAGTGATATATTATCATTTTGCACATGTTAAGTTTGCAAAAATCTGACACCTCCAGGTTTTAAGCGTGATTCAATGTCATGTCCCCATCCTAGTCAGCACAGCTGGTGACAAGGTTAGCCTATGATTTCGATCCTCGTAGGCTGACAGGAGTGTGCAGAGGATCATCTGGAGCCGTTGCTCAGTGTTTGGTAGCTCCAGTTGCAGTTGTATCAGGTTGGGCCTTCGCAGAATCTTCCAGTGAGCATTTTCAGGAAACTTTCTATTTTTAGAAAGTTAGGTCAGGCGGAAGCTGCTATTTCGGGCAGGGCACCTGGTTCAGCCATTCAGCTCAGAATCGACCCAGTTCAACAGTTGGTTGATTTGACGGAGAAATAAGAAGTAATTAATGAGTTATTAAATATTTAATAATTTGACTTTATATTAAAGTCACTTTATTGAAATATTTAAATATTTAATTATTTGGCTCAATTATAAAGTATTTATTATACTTTATAATAAATTATTAAAAGGTGACTTAATGAGTATTTTATATTCATTAAAAGAGGGACGCCAATAATTAATTATTTCTCCTAAGTTAAAAAGTGCAAATTAAATCATTTATTTAAATGATTAATTTAAAGGAGATTTGGGTCGAACTTTTCAAAGAGGATATATATTTCTTCTCAAGGCAAAATCGAACTATCTTGATTATTATTCAATTTTGTCTTCTTGCATCTGAGCTTTGGAGTTTGCAAACCCTAGGGTTTCTGGCAGACGAACGTTTCTGGAGAACGAAAACTCTTCAGAGATCAGGCAGACTGAGGCTGTGAAATATCAGTTGAAGCTGGCACTTGGTGATTTCATCCAGAGATCACAGTTTGAGATTATTGAGTTATTTATTCAGAGAACAGAGAAATCATCATATTGAAGGCGATTTCATCAAGAGGTTTCATTCAGTGATCTGGCATCTTTTCTTGGAGTCCGTACCATTATTATTGCTGCTGCAGACTGGCCGTACTACTGTACCTGCAGGCCGTACTTTATTTCTTCAGAGATTATTCTCCTGTTCTCAGATTCTGGCTCTCAGTTTAGGGCGTTGGCTTTGTCTTGAGCATTTACTGGAGATCTGGCATTGTATTTAGAGTCTGGAGATTCATTTCTTTTACTGGCCGTACCATCTTGCATTTATTGCAGCCGCCACCCAGGTTCTTTAATAAATATTCATTGTTTTGCATTTATTACTCAGATTCTTGTATTTAAAAAACTCTGGAAAATACATATTTTGGTGCGCCCCTGTTATCTGAGCATTTCTGAGTATACTTCATGAATTTTAGATTCCATTTGAATTTTTTAGCAATTTCTTAGTAAAATCGCAGCATTCATTATTTTGTCAAAAAACTTCAAAATCACAAAAAAAACCAAAAATTGCAAAAACGACCAAAAATCAATTAGGGTTTGAAACAGAGAACCATCAGGGTTCTGACAGTGGTATCAGAGCACAGATCTCCTGC